>PVKS010020870.1:0-12383 GCA_004027875.1 Aplodontia rufa
GGATACAAAAACTTTGGTACATATATACAATGGAATACTACTCGACCATTAGAGAAGACTATATTATGGTTTTTGATATCAAATGGTTGGAGATGGAAAGAATTATGTTCAATGAAGTATCCCAATCTCAGAGACTCAAGGGCTGAATGGTTTCTCTCATCTGTGGATGCTAGAATACATGGGGAAGCAGTAGGTTAGACGGCTAAGCTTACAATAACTTCAAATTGTATGATTCCCAGCATAATAGGGGGATGGCTCCCTAGGATACTTGGAGGCGTAGGGAGGGGGATGGGGGGGAGGGTGTATGAAGAACTCATAGGAGACTGGAGAGTGGGAATATGGGGGTACCATCTCAGAAGCAGATGTCATTCCTCCACGAGATACCCATTTAACGCAAGAGTTATTCTGGGGAAACTGCAACAGGTGAAACCCAAGGTGGTCATCCATGTTTTGGCATTACCCCTGGATAACAAAGTATATATACATTGGTTATTGATGGTTTGATAATGTTTCCCCTTCAATTATATCTCTATATACTTCTAATAAAAATTCTACTGATTATTATTGAAAATTCTTAAGAATATTTATAATTACCTCCAGAATTGTTAAAAATTTAGAGTTCCAGGGAAATCTGACCAGAGATTCTCTTGGAATATCTGGGATAGCTGAATTTACAGTGAGGTTAATATTCAGCATAAGGGAAATTTGGCTGTTCCTGTTTAAGTGGCAAATTTAGCCAAAGTCCAGTTTAGAAAATTCTTAGCCAAATCAATGATGCCCAGAGAATAACCTGGAAGAAAAAAAAAAGAATGAAAGAAATCCACTGGAACAGCAGACAGGGACAATAATTGGGCCTGGAGATAACAGGCCCAATGACCAACTCGTAAGATTGTATTACAAAACTAAAATCAGCCTTAAAATAAATAAAGCCAGGTGCACAGGTCAGGGTCAGGTACGACAATGGTTATGAAACAAAAACAAATAGTTATAGCATCAGAGTTTAAGGACAGGTTGGCTAGACGGAGTTTATTGGTACCCCTAAGTGAGTTGTTGCATGTAGCTGTTAATTCTGATTCTCTTCCTTCCTTCTCATGTTCTCTTCCTTTCCTCAACTTCCTTTCCTTGTCTTCTTCCCTTTGTAAAAATGATCTCTACTACATGTACTGTTTAAAGTGCTTATTATAATGATGGATACATGTGATCCCTACCCTCCCAGAATTCTCAGACTGTGTTAAGATCTTTTGTCTTTATTTAATATATCTGAAGCACTCATCTGCAGTGGTTTGGTTGTTCATGATTTAAACTATGAATCTAGGTGCTGAATTGGTTGCTCAGTGGTCTTGGTGCTTAATTCATATACCCAGGTATGTGGGGTTGAACCACAACACTATGTACACAACCAAGGGGGGAGCAACGAAAGCCAAATGAAAAACTAAATATTATTGATTCTCTCTTTCTGTCCCTCTCACTTAAAAAAATTATGGGCTTTTGGGGCAGAAACCCCACCCTTTATCTTCAAAGTGATGTGAACATTCTGTGCAATGCAATATGTACAGTACTGATCCCATATAATGGAGTTCACTTGTAACGGTAGTGCTGAAAGACTTGGATAATGGCCTCATGTTGACTTAGTGATAAAACAAGAGAAATTCAAGATGAAATTTCAAGTAAGAGGGATTATTTTTCTTTCAGGATAGATGAGTCCTTACCACTATAAGAAACACTGGAGTGAAATTTTACAGAATTAAGGAAAACATTCTGTCCTACTCTGTAATAGCATGGAGTATGATATCAAACCCAGATTTGAAAAGAATATAAACTTAGATTTCAAACATGTTGTATTTCAAGTGGAACTTCAAGACAGCTGAATAGGGGATATGATATTGCCTTTTAATGAGCTATTTTCTTCCCAATTTTAATAGTGATGGAAGGTCAGCCCTTTTGGATTGTGTGCAATGCACATTTGTAAGAAACTGTTATGAATCATCCTTACGTTCAAGTGCATGTCGATCACAACACAATTCCATGTAGGAAATCAAAAGTGCCATTCATATGGAAGGAAAAAACAAATGTGTACAGTAACAGTATGCTTAGTGCTTTATGAAATAGAAAGTTAACTTTGGTACTTTTGCATTGCATAGGGCTTATATAAAATAAAGTCATTTGTTAAAGGATACCAAACCATGTAGAACAATTCTTGTTTTGATGTGTATGTATGTGTCATCTGCCTGATTCTGACTGTTAGTCTTTCTACCTTAATACCATGTTTTAAGCAACATCAATTAAGTACTGAATGTTCCTAATTATATTTAAAAGGAGTTGCTGGAACATTGGAACATTTCTGAATGTTCAGTTCAAGAAAGACTGAAATACAGCAAGGGCCACATCTGATAAGCACTGTAATTAGAAGTAGGTGGTGGATGGTCAGAACTTGGGATTCAGAGAAGAATTTCTGATTAAATGGTAGTTAAAGGGATCAGACAATGGGAATATAAATCGGTTTAATCTTTCTGAATTGCAAGTTATTAATAAAAATTACCTAGAATTAGTTAGTATATGACAGGAACTCTGTTGCTTTTGCATATAATTTATTAGCAATCATTATACTCTGTCAAGAGTCCTAGAGGTGTTAAATTTCTTGATCTAATATTTCTATATCTAGTACCTTATACTATGTACTAATTGATGATCCATATAAAGAATCATTTAATGAGATATTTGCCTCAGCATGATTTATATAGCATAAAGTTTGAAACAAATGTTTAACAATAAAAAATGGTTAGATAAAATTACATAATAGGATATTACATACTCATTGAAATCATGTTTGCAAACAATGTCTAATAAACTGGAAAGGTAATTTTCATGTGATCTTAAGTGAAAAATAAAGTGAAATGCAAAATAGTGTATGTAAAATGACTTCAAACTACAATTAGCAATAAAGATATACTTTTATGAAAAGACAGGAAATACAGTAGAATGTTAATTATGCTTTTATCTGGGTGATAGGAATCATGAATAATTTTAGTCTTTTAAAAATCACTTTCCAAGTTTTCTACAATAAGTTTACATTCAGTTTATAATTATAAAAATAAAGTTTATTTTTTTCTGGCTCAGTGTGATTCCTGGCTTCTCTTCAGGAAGATTTCCTTCATGTGGCTCCCTGCCTGGCTACCTTGTCAGTAGGGCACATGGCTGACCTAAAATTTTCTTAGTGCTACTTTTTGTATCTGCAGGCTAGAGTGATTTTCTTTTGGACTTGGAGGCATTTAGTTTCTTCCTGTTAGGAATTCAGCCCCCTCCTTAGCCAACTATTGACTGTGTCCCCTCTCTGTGCTGAAGACTTCTTGGGAAGGTGATAAATCGTCCCATTCTGACATCCTGGCTGACTTCATGCTTTATTGAAAGAATTTTATTAGGACTTTTAGTAATACTTTAGTAATACTTTGAAAGTCCTAACAGGTACTTGAGATTTGGGGTTGTGAAGGGGGCATATGGTGAGGGCCTCAACTCTCAGAGGCTTGGCTCCTCCTGACTACACATCTGACTATTTACCCTGAGGACTTTGCTGGCAAGATAGGCTATAAGAATTCTCCTAATATTCCCTAGGACTCCTTGGTAAAATAAAAGCAAGGGCTTTGGAGATTAAATGCAATTTCTCTCAGAGACCTTGGTGTGATATACAGAATTCTGATAAAGAAGATAATACTAGAGGATATAAAGATAGATTTTTGTACAGTAAATACTTTTATTAATCAAAATAATAAATGTAGTTTTTCATATAATAAGTAGGAGGTGGGGAAGATACATGAAGTATGGAAGTCATTCTGATTATAGGGGTTTTCACAGGATATGTATCCCATCTTGGGACAAATACCCAGTTATAAGGCAAATTAAGAGAAGAGTTTATAGTGTGATATTAAGTGCCATGGAGAGACTTGACATCAGCTCTGTAAAAAAGGAAATAGTAAATTATCTCTTCTAAAAGTATCCAAAGAGCTACATTTTTTTTTTCAGGGCTGAGGACTGAACTCAGGGCCTTGTATATGCTGGGCAAGAGCTCTGCCACTGAGCTAAATCCCCAACCCCCAAAGAGCTAAAATTTTTAAAGCCCAGACTTTCTGTGTCAGATCATGGTAGGTTGAATAATGACTGCACAAAAATATCCCAAGTCCTGATCTCTGGAATTTGTGTGTTTTGCCTCATTTGGAAAAAGAGTCATTCCAGATGGACTAAATGAAGGATTTTGAGATGAAAAAGTTACCTTGGATTACCTAGGTATCATTACCTAAATATCATCACAAGTGTGCTTATTAAAGAAGTACAGGGAGATTCCATGCAGATCTCTGGCAATCTGATGAGGCAAAGACGAAGTGATGCAGACACAAGCCAAGAGGTGCTTGGAGTTACCAGAAGTGGAAGAGGCAAGGTAGGACACTAGTGTCTTGAGGGACTGCAGTTCTGTGACATCTTGATTTCAGACTTCTGGCTTTCAGAACTGCGAGGGCATAAAATTTGTGCTTTTTAGGCTATTAGGTTTGTGGTAATTGGTTTTATGGCAACCCTGGCAAATGAATACAGTGGCTAATATAACCCTTACATTGGAGAATATCCTCATTGTGATTGGCTGAGACGAAGTCATTCTACACAGTGTGCTTGTAATACCATGAGACATAACATCAGTTTTAAGGAGCAGGTCTGCAGAGGTGGTAGGTCAGGCGTACAGTGGTAATAGTATTTGCTATTGTAAGAGCATTACGGATGGTGGGGGCTCCCTCCTAAGTGCACAGTCTCTCTTTCATTCAACATATCCAAGAACCACCCAGACCAGATCAGAGATGGTTTTGTGGTTGCTCGGCTAGGTGGGAACTGGAGCCAGATACTCTGTGGTGTTGTTTATCCAAATCCTGGATGATTCTACAAAATTATATGAATTTTGGTGAACAGGATTTATGTTATAGTTTATCAACAAGGAAACCAGTAGAAAGAAAATGGCCAGACTACTTTCTGGACCTGATGCACAGTTCTTTTTAAAGGAATGGTTTAAATTACTGCTTTAGAAACAACAACAACAACAACAATAACAACAATAACACTAACACACACACACACACACACCACACACACACACACAAAAACCTCCTGCTGCTTCAAAACTCAAAAGAGACATCATCCAAAAGCATTCTTTTCTCAAATCTATCCGTGGATGCCAGACTTAGTAAATTTACATTTGACAGACAAATAGGAAACTTTTTCATGTTACACAAAGGCAACATTATAATCTAGCTGTCAGGCCTCAGCTCCATTGATGCACTGAGATGTGGGCCAGATGAAGATAATGCCGGGAATCCAGCTGTAGCCAGAGTCTCAGGGAGCCCTCCCTCAGTTAGCTGAAATCCCAAACGCTTATCACAAAAGCAAGAGAAATTTGATAATGACCTGGCAGCGGTGACCAGACTTATTCTTGCTAGAACAAGAAAGAGATTGACACACTCTTAAAATGATCAAAAGGGAAATTCAAGGGCTTTCTTTTCAGACATTCAAGTCACACTGGGTTTGGTCAGATAGTGTGAGGGGCCCAGTTGAGTCACTTGTTAGAGTATATAAAATAAAGTTGGGAAAGAAAAGAAAAGATTGGAAAGAATGAGGTATTTATTTACTAAAAGGATCAATGAAACTGACCCCCTCTGTAAAAGGAGGAAAAGAGGACACTGCCAGGTATTTAAAATGTGCAGACAGGGGATCATTTCTAGAAGACACCTAGGGGCCAGTTGCCGCAATAGGTTCCAAAGGTAACATATTCCATCAAGTCAGCTATCACAGGATAATGGATAAAATAAATGGATATTGATGTTTCTGTTCACAAAAGTGATACAATATTAAGACAAAATAAACCAGAGCTGAAATTAAGGCACATGACATGGATGGTGATGTTCCGTGGAGGTCCACTCCCTGGAGTCAGCGGTGGTTAGCAGCTCGATGCACAGAATTACAGAAGGAAGATCTGACAAATTTGGAGATGTTTTCTAATGCTATTCCCTTTCTTTAAAGAGAAGTGAGGTTAAAACAAGGCTGTGGAGTTGCTGAAGTGTATGTATCTACTTGGAAGAAGGTCTTGGTTTGCTCTCATGTCACCCACAGATGCAGACGCTCTTGATTATCATGTTTTTTCTCTTACATTGCTAGTGAAAATTAATCTAGATGTTAGGAAATAAAGTTGAGCATGGAAGAGACTTTAAAAAGGAGAGCTGCTGAAGCTGGGCAAAGGAAGAGGTAGTTTTGATTTAATTATCACCTTCAGTACATTGTAGAAGGCTCCATTCTTATGCTCATACTTGAGGTTAAAACGTAAGTAACAACAGTGTTTACCAATCTCCAGAACTTTCTTTGTTGGATACAGATATGTTTTTTTTAGATCTTTCTCTGGGAAATCAACCTCCAGTCCATGAATCATTTGGCCAGTTTCTATGTGCTTTCCAATTCATCCTCAACAGCAACCCTAAATAGGCTGCTTATTATATGGCAAACAATATCAGAGTTTTAAAATTTTCTCTGAGGTACCCAGGATTTCACTGAATATTGATACTTTTTCCTATAAAAGAAATCCATAATTCCTCTCTTTATTCTTTACCTTTTACAGATTTATTTAATATTTTCCTTCTCTAGGGAAATTGCTGCAGTACTATGAAAATCCCTGAAAAGTGATGCAAATGGTTTGAATATTCTAAACCTATCCTAATACAATTTATCTCTTAAATAGGTTTCTATTTCTTTTATGACTTTATGTGTTTTCAGTTTTTCAAAGTAGTGAGTAAGCCAAGTACAGCAATGCACTGTTTTCTTTTTTTTACCCTCCTAGGACCAGGCATAGGCATCTACATGCCCTAAGGTATGTATGTGAATGATACTCTAAGAATATGTATATGAATAATCTGTGTTTAAGTGTGTTTGCTTATGTACATATCACTAATAAATATAGGGTTCTTGAATTTTTTGAGTATGAAGAGGGGTTGAACATTGAGCCAGGTAGATTTGGTATCAAATATTGATTCTTGCTGGCTGTGACTTGGACAAGTCACTTAGCTTCTGAACCTTAGTTTCTTCATTTAGAAAATGATAATAAGTATCTTAAGGTGTTGTCACAAGGATGGAATAAGACCATGAAATAAAGGGGCTGATAGAATAACTATACATCTTTAAGTGTCAAAAAATGTTATTTATGATTTTCTGATATAATCACACTATATATTCAAAGGGCTATACAAGATTTCTTGCAATTATTCAGCATTCCTCTTTTCTACTTTGTTTCTGTCCTTTAGAAAATGCTACTTCTTTGAGATCATTTGCTGAATATACCTTTACTTTGTCTTCGTCAAACCTGCTTTTTCTCCCATGCTCCATCTTTGACAGTAATAGCTACTCTTGCTTTTATCACTTTTTGGCTCTTGTCCTTGCTCATGTATAGTTTCAGGCTGGATTGTAACATGTTACGGAACCATTTCAGGTACTTTGCCTCTGTGCAATTGCCTTAGAATCAACTTCTCCCGCAATTGGTTGTCACTGGTTACATTTTTATCAGTTGACCAAAATGCTTGGTTGGATGTAGAATAGGTTGTCACGCCTCTGAAGTGCTTGCAGTTCAGAACTTTTACTGGACACCTTCTCTTGACACTTGATGCTAAGAAGAGCATGTCAAGAGTAAAACTTATCTGGAAGCCATGTATGATGTTACTGATAGATTTAGGTGTCACATTATATAGTAGACAGTAGTGTTGCTTGATAGAGCATTGTTTGACTCTGCCAAAAGACACCTTAAGTTCACTTATAGCTGTCTAGCTCTTTGCATATCAGCATGTCATTTGCTATCATGCTAAAAATGTGGCAAGAGGCCAGGATTATTTTTAGTTTGAAAAGCTTCACTTACTTCTTATAGGCTAAATAGATCTTTAATGAATAATTTCTTTAATTTAGTCTTGTTTTAACACATAAAAGGGGAATACATATTCATTGATTTGAATGATGGGTTCTCTGTAACAATGCTTTAAGTAGGGGCATTAATCCATCATAACATTTCTTTTTGACGCTCTCAAGTATTTTCTATCAAGCAGAGGTAATCTCTTTAAGCTAAACATAAAATCATAAACATGGAGAGCTTTCATTTAGAATTTTTAATATTTAGAAATGAGCCTTTATTCAAATTGCTCATGGGGGTATTGTCCCTAATCATTGCGTGCATAAACTCTTCTAAATAAGCATGAATGTCTAATTTTAAAATAAAAGCCAACAATATGGTCACTGGTATGAAATATTTCTTGGACCACAAAACTAGAATTGGCCTTCCTTTGCCACTATCCCAGTTATCATTCAAAGCCATCTGAAACTAAATGCCATATCTTTAATAAACTCAGGTGATGGATAATTTATAAAAAAACTTCAATAGGATCTTAAGTATGTTAGACTAAATGTAATAATACAAGCTCACCAATAATGAATTTTCCAAAATTAATGGTGGAGTGTGTGATATATTTATGTAGAGGATTATCCTTCCTTGAAAGTAGGAGCCATGAAGGGGTTCAGTCTAAAGCTTTGAGTTCATGCTTGTGTGGTGCACTGTTTTCCCTTCATTTTCTATTAAAAATGTGTAATAAGAGAAAAGTTGTTATTTTGAACTATTTTTTGCAGTAAATTAAGACAAAAGCTTTTATATATCCATATGCACAGGGCTTAAGCAAAAATTTTTGCATAGAATGAAGTCGTGTTTGAGGACTTCACCAGAACCAATGTGATTCTTTTATGTTGTTTATATCTCTTTTAAAATTGTATAAAGAGTGACTTATTGATTAATTTTTAGCCATTTAAAAATAATGGCATTGTTCTGCATTTGTAAATATTATGGTTTAAATATTAGATGTCTTCAAAAGTTCATGTATGAGTCAATGCAAGAAGGTTTAGAGGTGAAATGATTGGATTATGAGAATTTTTTTTTTTTTTAAAGAGAGAGGGACAGTGAGAGAGACAGAGAAAGAGAGAAACAACTTTATTTAGTTTTTCACATGGCCTTAGTTGCTCCAACACTTAGTTGTGTACATGGTGCTGGGGTTTGAACCCGGGTCCTCGTGCTTGCCAGGCAAGAGTGGAAACCACTGAGCCACTGCTCCAGCCCTGGATTATGAGAAATTTTTGACCTAATCAGTGCATTAATCCACTGATAAATATTAACTAGGTGGTAACAGTTAATAGACTTTATTCGTTCTCAAAATGGCATTCATCCCACCATCACTGACTCCCAGAAGCTCCTGATTTTCTGCTCACCCTACAGGATAGTTCCCGGATTCCCATGGTAGGACATAGCACCCAGTGTGGGGCAATATTATCCCCCGCTAACTCTTTAACTCCAAAGGAATAACACGGTCCATTAACGAATGTAAAGGAGATCTTAGTGGAGCCTGAGGCACTCTGCCCTGAACCCATGGGGAGAGGAGCTACTCCGGAGGGCGGAAACGGAGTGAGGGAGCGAGTTTCCTAATCATGTACCCTAACCCGGCCGGCTGGGAACTCCCCGATCTGACTGCTCTTAATTTACCTAATCTTGCATAAAGCGCTGGGAATTAATTGCTCACATTAGTGAACTTGTAGCTGTTTGTGCAGCTGCGCACCACTGTGACGTTTCCCTGAGGGCGGGGCGGGTCGCCCAGCAGCGTTATGGGGCCTCAGTCCCCACAATCAGAAACAGAAGTTACCGCACCCCCACCAACTGGCCATCTGCCCTGGGAACCGCCATTCACCTCTCCAGCTCGCAAACCTCTCTGTTGGTGACCTTCTGCCCTTCGGACCGCCCCCCTTCTCACCCAAATAGGAGGAGCCTGAGAAAAGAACTTGCTCCAGCAGGGTGCATCCCTCTATAGGATGCTTCAGCCTCTGCTTGAAATCTGCCTCAGGAGGCTTTGAATATATGGGGCAACTCGGGCTTCACCTTAGCATCTGAGCTCCTTGCATATCCAAGGCTGCGTAGGCCTGGACCTCTCTAGCAGGGAGTCTCCTAGTGCTTGCAACGGAGAATCACATAAGCACTGTCACAATCTGGATCATCTTCTGAGGGTCTCAGTCAACCCCACAGAGCAGCTCTTGGGACTTCTGAAGATCACAAGACACGCAGTGTGGGTCACCAGTGATCCTGAGGAAGCGAGTCTCAGGCTAGCCACTCTCCTTGGATCAGTCAGAGACCCACACATCTACAATAGGATCAACTCGATTGACTACAACTTCTGAGCTCCAGGTCCAAGAAATATCTAGAGTGTAGATTGGCAGAAAGCAACCATCCCAGGATTACAGCCCAGGGAAAGCTGAATAACCCTTTACATCAGAAAATTTTGAGGAGATCCTCTAAGAAAAACCAGGCCACCGGACTCAACCAATCTGCTTCTCCCAAGACAAGTTCAACTTCAAAGAATCCCCAGCTTGATGTCAGATTTGAACGCACCACCCCATGATACATACTGCCTGACCTAAGGGCCAGAAAATCTCAGAACTGTACCAACTAGTTTTGTGGTTTTTTTTTTTTCATTTCTTCATTTTTTCCTTTTATTTTTTTAAATTGTTTTTTAAATGGGAATCCAGCTGAAATATAATATTTTTAAATTTTTAACATTACTGTGGGTTTTTTGTTCTTCTTTTTCCTCTGCTCCTTTCTTGCCTTACGAAGAATACTGAATTTTGGTGTCGGTGGATGTAAATACTTATCTGTGTGTATGTACTGGTGATTGGCTCTTATTTCTTTAGGTCTTATTGAACCCTACTGCTAACCTCTTCCTCCACTGTCCTCTGATAATCCATAAATATAAGCATCTTTCTCTCATTCTCACCCCAAGTCTTTATCGTACCCACACCCCAGTTCTATGTTTTCCTTAGTTCTAATAGAATAATCTACTCCCCCCTAAACCCTAGTTCCCCTATACTCTATAACAGGTGTGATTTTATACCTCCCCAATTCACTTCCTTGACTTCCTAGTCATTCCTTCTCCCCAATTTCAGAGAGACCCTAATACCTGAAGAAATTGACATGCTTCAAAATGGGTACTTGCTTGGTATCATACTACATAGTGAGAGTTCTCTCAATGATAGCGACTACTATTGGTGCTAATCATCAGCTCATCTGTTTTAGTTGAAATGGACTAGTATTTGCACCTATAGCCTCTCAAATTATCACAGAACCGTTGCGGCATCTTTAGGTTTATATTAAACAAATAGCTCCTCTTCACAACAAAACAAAGTCATAAGAAGCTCCAATTACTCCAACAAGAGTAACAAGGCTGAAATAAAAGACAAGCTCTCTGACTCAGAAAATGAGGAAAAGGGAAAATAACTCTCCTCAACCCCAGAGTTCTCCACCCAAGGACCCCATAGCCGGGGCCATAGATGAAAACCAAAGACATTGTATCAGCATTATGATTAGTAATGCAATCAAACCGTTGAGAGAGGAAATAAGGAAAGAGATCAAAGAGCAATTTCAAGAGAGGAGAGACAAATTCTACAGAGAAATTAAGGATCAATTCCAGGAGATGAAAGATCAGCTGTACAGGGTTATTGACATTCTGAAAAGAGATGTAGCAGAGCTGTCAGGATTGAAAAACACAGTTAACCAATTCAAATCTTCACTGGAAGACACCAACACCAGAGTAAACTCCACTGAAAATAGAATTTCAGCGCTTGAAGAATGAGTATCGGACAATGAGGATCGCCTAAACAATGTAGAAATCAAAGAAGAAAAACAAGATAAACAGCTTATTTTACATAATCAGAACTTCCAAGTAATATTTGATGAGATGAGGTGTAATAATCTGAGATCATGGGCCTGGAGGAAAACTCCCAACAGCAAACAAGGGGATTCAGGAACCTTTTAAGCGAAATCATAAGTAAGAACTTCGCTCATTTTGCTATTGATCCGGAATACCACATCCAAGATGCTTATAGAATACCAAATAGACCTAATCAGTGGAGAACCTCACCAAGACATATCATTTACAAATTGAATAACAGAGAAATTAAAGAGAGAATTCTAAAAGCTACTAGAGGAAAGCCCCAAATCACATTCAGAGGCAAACCAACTCGGATCACTATGGATTTTTCAGAGCAAACAATGAAGGCCAGAAGAGCCTGGAACAATATCTTTCAAGTGTCAAAAAATACAACTTTCAATCAAAGATAATATATCTGGCAAAACTCAGCTTCAAATGTGAAGGGGAAATTAAATACTTCAACGATAAACTCAAGCTAGCAAGATACATGAACACAAATCCTGCTCTAGAGAGCATTCTCAAAGATGTTCTCCATTCAGAAGATAATGCCAACGATATGCTAAATCCTTAAACAAGGGTGAGTCAAAT
>PVKS010020870.1:12483-36224 GCA_004027875.1 Aplodontia rufa
CAAAAACTGACTTTCAAGATGACTCAAAACTCTGTAATAGATACAAAGTCTGTGAATCAGCCTCCCATATCTATTCTATCCTTGAATGTGAATGGTCTCAATGCCCCAATTAAAAGACACAGACTGACCCACTGGATCAAAAAACAAAATCCAACAATATGTTGCCTGCAAGAGACACATTTGACACTCAAAAATAGACGCAGGCTGAAAGTGAAAGGATGGCAAAACGTCTACCAGGTCTGTGGCCCAAAAAAGCAAGCTGATGTAGCGATTCTAATTTCTTACAAAATTAATTTCCAACTAAAACTAGTCAAAAAGGAGAAAGAGGGTCACTTTATCATACTAAAAGGGACAGTTCACCAAGAAGAAATAACAATAATCAACATTTATGCCCCCAATTACAACCTCTCCAAATATATGGAAAATACTTAAGGACATTAATCCCCTCATTGATCTCAACACAATAATCCTGGGGAACTTCAACACACCACTTTCAACTCTAGACAGATCATCAAAACAAAAAATCAATAAAGATGTCTCCAGTGTGAACTACTCTATTAATCAATTGGGCTTAACAGTCATTTACAGAATATTCCATCCTAAGACAGCTGAATTTACCTTCTCATTGGCTCATGGATCCTTCTCTAAAATAGACCACATCCTAATTCACTGGGATAATCTTAGCAAATATAAAAAAGTGGATATAATCCGATGTTTCTGTCAGATCATAATGCTATGATCTTAGCAATCAACAACAAGAGAAACAACAGAAACTATTCAAATACTTGGAAATTGAATAATTATCTCTTAAATGAAGGATGGGTAAAAGAGGAAACGAGAACAGATAATTTGGAATTGAACGAGAATGAGGAAACAACATACCAAAACCTCTGGGACAGTATGAAGGCTTTCTTAAGAGGTAACTTTATAGCTCTGTATGCATACATCAAAAATCTAGAAAGAGATCAGATTAATAGCCTTATGCTTCAACTCAAAGGACTACAAAAGGAGGAACAGCCCAACCCTAAATCTAACAGAAGACAGGTAATTACCAAAATCAGAACTGAAATGAACGAAATTTAGAACAAAAAAGGTATTCAATCTATTAACAAATCTAAGAGTTGGTTCTTTGAAAGAGTCGACAAAATCAACAGACCTCTTGCCAAACTCACCAAAAGGAAGATCAAAACGAAGCAAATCAACAAAATCAGAGACGAAAATTGGGATATCACCACAGACTCATCCAAGATCCAGAAGATTATCAGAACCTATTTTGAAAACTTATACTCTGCCAAATTTGATAACCTGGAGGACATGGACAGGTTTTTGGACACACACGATATCCCCTCTTTAACACAGGAGGACATTGAAAACCTCAACCAACCTATCACAGAAAGCGAAATTGAAGCAGAAATCAAAGCTTTCCCAGAAAAGAAAAGCCCAGGTCCGGATGGATATACAGCAGCATTCTACCAAGCCTTCCAAGAAAAAATAACACTGATCCTCTACAAGCTCTTCCAGGAAACTGATAGAGAGGGAACACTCCCAAACACTTTTTATGAAGCAAACATTACACTGAATCCAAAGCCCAACAAAGACACATGAAGGAAAGAAAACTACAGACCAATTTCCCTGATGAACATTGATGCAAAAATCCTAAATAAAATTTTAGCTAATCGGATACAAAAGCACATTAAAAAGATAATTGATTATGATCAAGTGGGCTTCAGTCCAGGAAAACAAGGCTGGTTCAATATACGCAAATCAAAAAATGTAATTCACCATATAAACAGAATTAAAAACAAAAATCATATAATCATCTCAATTGAGGCAGAGAAGGCATTTGATAAAATTCAACACCACTGTATGCTCAAAACTTTGGAAAAGATAGGGATCAAGGGAAGATACTTTAACTATGTCAGATCCTTTTACGACAGATCCATCGCCAACATTATCCTCAATGGAGAAAAACTGAAAGCATTTCTACTGAATTCAGGTATAAGACAAGGCTGTCTGCTCTCCCCACTCTTGTTCAATATAGTCCTTGAAACCCTTGCCAGAGCTATCAGGCAAGACAAGGAAATCAAAGTATTCGTATAGGAAAAGAGGAAGTTAAGTTATCTCTATTTACAGATGACATGATTTTATACCTAGAAGACCCAATAACATCGGCCAGAAAACTCCTCAAGCTTATAGGTGAGTTTAGCAAAGTAGCTGGCTACAAGATCAACTCCAGCAAATCACTAGCGTTTCTTTGCTCCAGCAACAAATCCACAGAAGAAGAAATTAGGAAATCTCTCACATTCACATCACTTCCAAAAAAATGAAATACTTGGGCATTAACCTTACAAAGGATGTTAAGGACCTCTTCAAAGAAAACAATCAAACACTAAGAGAAGAAATTACAGAAGACCTGAGTAGATGGAAAAACATTCCATGCTCATGGTTAGGCAGAATCAATATAATAAAGATGGCCATTCTGCCCAAAGCCCTATACAGATTTAATGCAATCTCCATCAAGATATCAATGGCATTTTTCACAGATATAGAAAAAGGAATTCTCAAGTTCATATGGAATAACAGGAGACCCAGACTAGCCTTCCTTTCTACAGAAAGGAAGAAATAGGGGGTATCTCAATCCCTGACCTGAAATTATACTACAGAGCTGTGGTAGCAAAAACAGCATGGCATCCTTAACTATTTGATATTTGATAAAGGGGGCAAAAGTATAGGGTGGAAGAAAGATAGCCTGTTCAACAAATGGTGTTGGACAAACTGGACAGCCATATGTAGACAACTAAAGCTGGATCCTTATATTTCTCCCTGCACAAAAATTAAATCAAAATGGGTCAAAGACCTGGATATTAAGCCAACAACTTTAAACTTACTAGAAAAAGAAGTAGGGTCAACCCTACTGCATATAGGAGTCCGCAGCTACTTCCTTAACAAAACTCCCATGGCTCAAGCTGTAAAATCAAGAATAAATGAATGGGATGCAATTAAACTAAAAAGTTTCTGCACAGCCAAAGATCTAGTCAAGAGCATCAAGAGAGAATCTACAGAATGGGAGAAAACTTCTGCCTGCTACACCTCGGACAGAGAGTTAATATCCAGAATATACAGGGAACTAAAGAAACTAAAGTCCAAACTCACAAATAATCCAATCGATAAATGGGCTAAAGAACTCAAAAGTAACTTCTCTCCAGTGGAAGTCCAGAAAGCCCATAAATATATGAGAAAATACTCTACATCATTAGCTATAAGGGAAATGCAATTCAAAACTTCAATGAGGGGGCTGGAGCAGTGGCTCAGTGGTTTTGGCACTTGCCTGGCAAGCAGGAGGACCTGGGTTCAAACCCCAGCACCACGTACACAACTGAGTGTTGGAGCAACTAAAGCCATGTGAAAAAAAATAAATAAAATTGTTTCTCTCTTTCTCTGTCTCTCTCACTGTCCCTCTCTCTTTAAAAAAAAAAACAAAACTTCAATGAGATACCACCTAACTCCTGTTAGAGTGGCAAAAATGAAGAATGCAAACAAGGACAGATGCTGGAGGGGCTGTGGGAAAAGAGGAACACTGTCACACTGCTGGTGGGACTGCAAACTGGTTCAGCCACTATGGAAAGCAGTGTGGAGAAACCTCAAAAAATTAAGGATGGAACCACCTTCCGACCCAGCAATCCCACTCCTGGGAATTTTCCCAAAAGAGTTAGAATTAGCATATTATAGCGATGTGGCTTCCTCAATGTTTATAGCAGCTCAGTTTACCATGGCTAGACTATGGAACCAACCCAGATGCCTCTCATTCGACAAGCGGATATAAAAACTTTGGTATTTATATACAATGGAATACTACTCGAACATTAGAGAAGACTATATTATGGTTTTTGATATCAAATGGTTGGAGATGGAAAGAATTATGCTAAGTGAAGTATCCCAATCTCAGAGATTGAAGGGCCGAATGGTTTCTCTCATCTGTGGATGCTAGAATACATGGGGAAGCAGTAGGGTAGACGGCTAACCCAACAATACTTCAAATTGTATGACTCTCAGTGTAATAGGGGGATGGCTCCCTAGGATACTTGGAGGCGTAGGGAGGGGGATGGGGAGGGGGGGAGGGTGTATGAAGAACTCATAGGGGACTGGAGAGTGGGAATATGGGGGAATCATCTCAGAAGCAGATGTCATTCCTCCACGAGATACCCATTTAACGCATGAGTTCTTCTGGGGGAAACTGCAACAGGTGAAACCTAAGATGGTCATCCATGTTTTGGCATTACCCCTGGATAACAAAGTATATACACATTGATTACTCTTGGTTTGATAATGTTTCCCCCTCGATTGTATCTCCATATACTTCTAATAAAAAAAAAAAACAGTTAGTAGGCTTTAGGGTGTTGCTGGAGGTAGTGGGTCAGGCCTTTTTTTTTAAAAAATTTTTTATTTTTGAACAACCTTACAAGATTTTAACAAAATAATGTAAAATGTGTATAAAATGTGTATATATTCTGGATATTGCAATTATCCCCAGGAGTGCCCCCCCCCAATTACCCTCCCTTATCCCTCCCTTCCCCTTCCCATTATAACTCTAAAAAAAGTATTAGATTGTAAAGCATTACATCTTATCTGGATTTAACTCATGTTACTAGACCAACTTTCTAATTGTCCAGGGTCTAGGCCCCACCTCCACAGATGAGTGGAGACAATCATGGGTCAGGCCTTTTGGACATATATTTTGTCCCTGGAGAGTGGTTCTTTCTCTGTTTCCTGGTGCAAGGTCCTGAGCAACTTTCATCCACTTTCTTCTGTCATGATGTTCTGTCTCACCTAGCGCCCTGAGAAATGGAGTTGGCTATGTATGTACTGAGATCTCTGAAACCATTTAAACTTTTATTCCTTAAATGCTCTTGTCAAGTCTTTTGGTCACAACAGCAAAAAGCTGACTAAAATAGTAGATTTCTGTCCAGCAGTTAGAAGTCACTCTGAATATTCAGATAGAAGGGATTATGATACAGGGATTACAGGTGGAGCTATTGTAAGAGATGTGGTGAAGGTCAGGGAAGCTATCCACTGATATCACAGGCCAGTAGACCCGGAAAGGATTCTCAGGTTCTCCTGGAAGCTGCCACTGATGTTATGAATCTCCAAGAAGTGGCTTCTAATCTTCCTGCTTCCTAAAGAATCCAAAGTGACTGATTCTGAAGCCCTCACACAGAGAATCTCATGTCTTCTTGTGCATTTCTTTTATTCCTGCCAGAAAGCAATTTTTTTTTTAATTAACGAATTTTGTTTGTTTCCTTCTGCAAACTAATTCTGTAACCATCAAGTTAAAGGGGTTCTGGTAAATGAAATTCCAGGTTTCTCTACTTTGAAGCAGATAATGATATACGTGAGGAACAGTAATGATGACAGTTTGGACATAACTCTGTTCAGTTCCAAATTTTGTCAACTCAGTATCCATACATACTCTTTTTAAACTTTTTTTTTTAAAGAGAAAGGGACAGTGAGAGAGAGAGAGAGAGAGAGAGAGAGGATCAATTTTTTATTTAGTTTTTCATGTAGCTTTCGTTGCTCTGAGACCTTGTTGTGTACATGGTGCTGGGGTTTGCACTCGCGCACTCGCAGATGCTGGGTAAGCTCTGTAACCGCTGAGCTACTGCTCCAGCCCCACATATATACTCTCATACCCACATTTAAACTTCTAAAACATCAGCTACTCAAGTTTATGCTTCCACATGATATGATGTAACTCTGCCATATGCAGCCATATACAGTTTACCCTCTCCCCAGAGGGCTGGATGCAAAGCTCTGTGAATCACCATATCTGTCTCTGAGTAATGTCCGTTCTTTTTTTGACTCGGTTCCAGTTCTCTATTAATATCTTATAGACTGAACTATAAAGAAAATCCCTATTAATACATTTCATATTAGTTAGAATTAGATGAATGTTGGGAAAAAATGGGTTAATATATGCAAATATATATCGTAAAGCAAGGAAGGAAATAGGCTTAGTTTCTATATGCCTCATTTCTACAAATAATCAAGGGAGTATAATTAATATTTTAAATTTCCTATTCTCACTACCAGTTGCTTCATTGTCAGTCAGCACCTTGTTCTTCACCTAGTGAGGTAACTTAACTAATTTTTTTTTTAAGGGCTGGAGTTATTAGCAGACTTTCCTTTGTTGGATTGCTCTAGTCCTTTATTAACTTTTTACTCTGGATACATGAGTACTAAGAGGCAACTCTGAGAATTCCTTGAATCCTTCCTGTCTTTATTATGTGGCAGCAACTCTTTTTCTCAATAATCTGTATTATCCTCTTCGGCTTGTACATAAATCCTTGGTGGTAGGAAGAATTCAAAGTGACTGGGCAAGTTCAGTGAGATCATGTTATGTCTTCTAATGGAAACATTTAGTTCTCAGAAATTAAATCCTCTAAACCTGCAGAGTGAACAAATATAAAATAGGAGGCAAAGCTTTTGTGATTGAATCCTTATGGATAACAGAGTGAAGAACTATTCCCATTCCCACTTCTTGGTTCCTTGATCCACGTATTCTGGCTGTGGAAAAGATAGTATCATATTTGTTACTGGTACGGAGAATGCATAAGATCTTGTAGGCCAGAACATCTCTAAAGAAATATTATTATTACTTAGCCAGAACTGTAAGTAGGTCTTCAATAGCATATACCACTGCTGCCTCAAGCAGGCCTACTTGAGGCGATGTAGTGCATGATAAAGCCCATAAATTCCAAGGGAGTGAACCTTTCCCTCATTCTTGGCTGGTAAACGTGTTCTTTGGCCGGAAGCAAAGTTGTGTGGGTATCATTACAGAGAATCAGGCGTTCCATCAGCCTATGGTTAATTGTTATTAAAAAAGCATAGAACTCAGGGAAGGCAGTTTATATCTACTGTGTTTGTTTCGGTGAAATATGTTTTTTCTTCCGCAATGGCAAGTCAACTTGGCGAGCAGATCCCAGTGGGAATGGAGCCACAAAAAAAAAAAAAAAAAAAAGAGTTGGTGTCAAGCATAGCTGAAGGCATGTTAGGAATTTAACAACAGTGGTAGCTGGAGTAGTCTTGTAGAAGGGACAACTATCTTTATGAATACATAGTTAGCTTCTATACCTGATGCCTTGACTATGTTATGCATGATCCATTGTTGAAGCTGAAGTGGTTGGAGAAAGAGGTGGCTGATATTCACAGTGTTATCATCTTCACTGGAAAAATGCTCTGCAGTTGATACCTGTTTCTAAGCATTAACTTAGGCCACAAATAGTTTCAGACTTTTGCCATTCCCAGTTATTACTTCTTATTCAGAACTTCTTGTTATCAATTCCTTATTTTGTTTCTTTCAAAATTATGAGAATTGAAAAAGCCATTATCCACTGTCCATTGTGTAGCTCTCTTAAGAAAAAAAAAATGAATGTGGTTCTGCCTACTAGGAAGATTTCCTTTCTTGCCTTTCTTAAGAGCCATTCCATTGTGGAACTGAAATGTCATAGGGTAGTACAAGATTATTTTGCGGACATATCTGTAAACCAGTATTGACGTGTTTTACCTCGGTCACTTGATCATGAACTTCTCCTGAGGTCCAAAGTCAACTTGGCTAGCAATGTAGTTTGCTGTGTAGTTGTCAATACAAACTTTTGTTATGAAAATCTTTGAATTATTTTGTTAGTTCTAATTCTACTCAATGTCCCATTCTGTACTTTGTCTGGTGAGAAGAGGATCTGTTGCCACACCTGTTATTTGATCTTTCTGAATTTTCCCTTGAAGGTGATTTACCTGCACTTTCAGGAAAAAGTGAGCTCAATTTTACATATGCTGATTAAGTTTAATAATAGAGAGCTGCTATACACTAAAAAAAGGGGGGGGCTGGAGGTATGGCTCAGTTGTCGGTTGCTTGCCTAGTATGCACAAAGCCCTGGTCCAATCCCTAGCACTGTAAAAAATAAATAAATAAGAATAAAGAATAGTTTCGTTGATATTGAAACACAGAAATGCATCAATTTTAAGTGTTCAATTTAATATTAGAGCTTTGACAAATGTGTACACTATATATGACCTCAACAAAAACCACTAACTAGAACATCTCTTTCATTTAAAAAGTACTCGGTGCTTCTTTGTAGTCAATACCCTCACTCCTGGTGCCAAACACTGATCTGCTTTCCATAACTATAGATTAGTTTTGGCTGCTTTAGAATTTCATGTAGACAAAATCATTGAGTAAATCATTTTTTGTATCTGACTTAATTACACCTATAATGTTCCGAGTTTCATCAGAGTAGCTACATGTATCAGTATTTGGTTCTGTTTTGCTATTTGGAATATTCCATTGTATGAGTTCACTGGTTTATTTACCCATCCATCACCATTTTGGATATACTTATATAAATCTTTCCATGAACATACATCATTTACCCTTTGGTAAATATTTAGGAATGGAATGACAATTCCAAACATTAAGTTTAAAACTCAATATTTCATTTTATAAGGAACTCCCAAAATGTTTTCCAAATTTCTATTCTTACCAATGAGTTCCCATTGCTTTACATTCTTTCCAACATTTCCTATTAGCAGGCATTTTTAGATTATACAAATTTCTATGGTACTTGGTGACTTTAATTTGCATATTCCAGTTGATCAATCATGTTCCATATGTTTATTGGCAATTTATTTATTATTTTTGAAGTAACAGTTAAAATATTTTGTCCACTTAAAGTTTTGTTGTTTCTCTTTGTTGTTTTTGAGTTGTAGGAAGTCTTTAATATGGAAACAAGACCTGTGTTAGATGTGCACATTGTGAATGTTTACTCCCAGTTTATTGTTTGTCTTATTTTTGTAAGTGTCTGTCAAAAGGGAGTCATGCCTGATCTTTTCTTTTCTTTTCTTTTTATTTTAAAGAGAGAGGGACAGTGAGAGAGAGAAAGAGGGAATCAATTTTATTAGTTTTTCATGTGGCATTTGTTTCTCCATCGCTTCGTTGTGTACTTGATGTGGGGGTTTGAAGCCATGTTCTTGCACATGTCAGGCAAGTGCCATAACTGCCAAACCACTGCTCCAACCCCATGCCTGATTTTGATGAAGGGCAATTATCAGTATTTTTTATGATCATGTTTCTAAGTTCAATGTAAAAATAATACCAAAAAATCAATAAAAATAGTATATCAGGGGGCTGGAGCAGTGGCTCGGCACTTGCCGGGCATGTATGCAGCACCACGTACACAACTAAGTGTCAGAGCAATGAAATCCATGTGAAAAACTCAATAAAAATTGATTCTCTCTCTCTGTCCTTCTCTCTTTTTTTAAAAAAACAGTATATCAGCTCACAAAGATTTCTCCTGTTTCATTCTAGAAATGTTATAGTTTTTATTAAAGCTATGATTTATTTCAAATTAATTTTTATGTATGAATTTGAGGTTTTTATCTGTACTTTCATGTCATCCACATCTCTTTAAAATTCTTGATCTTCTCTCCAACATTGTGAATACCTTGATACTGTTATGTTAACTGTTTTACCTTCATGATTTGTGGGTCAGTTTTGATTGATTTATTTTTCTCCTTATTATGAGTCTTACATTACTGCCCCTTTTATGTTTGCATGGGAGACTGTGAAATTTGCCTTGTTGATCACTGTAAATGTTTCTGAACTTTGTTTTGAGACATAGTTCAGTTACCTGAAAATGGATTGATTCTTTTCAGTCCTGTATATCATCTTTGCTATATGGGATCAGAGTAGCTAATTTTGTCACACTATGGAGGAAATTATTCATGTTCTACCCGATGCCCTGTTTTCCACTTTAACAGTGAGTAAAGGAACTTGTCCCAGGCCTGTGAGAACTTTGAGAAGTGTCTCCTCATTTTTCTGGATTGCTCTCTTGTCATCCTCAGAGTTTCCTCATAGAAATGCACTGAGGAGTGCTCTATGGGAGACCAGAGTGCAGGCGAATCCTGCAGGGGTTTCCAGATCCCTGTGCAGCGCTCTGCTCATGGGTACTCTGATCAGCAAGATGAAGCCTTCCCTGGGAGACTGGAACAGTTTGTTAGGGGATGGAGTGCACTGGATCTGAAATATTATTATTCACCAGGGAAACGAAATTCTATTGTAGTGATGCCAGTCAATTTTAGGGGACCATTTCCTCATCGTCAGAAATGCCTCTCATGTAAGCCAGATAGCTCTTGTGGCTGACTGGAACTCTTCTCTCCTGGACAGTGCCATGGACTCCTGAAGAATCTGGCCTTCTTGCTTTCTTTTCCTTTGTGGCGTGCTAAAGTACCTTTGCATGACAATTCATTGTTCTTTTAGTTATTTTTTTTCTTTAGAAATAATTTTATACCTTTTTCAATTCCAATCACATTAAAATCTTTTCTGATTGGCCATCTGACTTGGGATTTCCAAAACTATTCACAAATATTAATCATCACAAGTTATTCTTGTAAATGGACAATTGAGTATGTTGATTTTTTAAAATCACTTTTACTTTCTGAGATCAATTTTACTGTAAAAATTATGGTTACAATTATTGTGTATTAAGAAACATACTCCTCACTGCTAGTGGGAGTGCAAACTGGTTCAGCCACTATGGAAAGCTGTATGGAGAATCCTCAAAAAATTAAGGATGGAACCAGCTTACAACCCAGCTATCCCACTCTTTGGAACTTTCCCAAAAGACTTAGAAGGAGCGTATTATAGCCATGTGGCTTCATCAGTGTTTATAGCAGCTCAATTTACTATAGCTAAATTATGGAACCAACCCAGATGCCCCTCACTTGACGAGTAGATACAAAAGCTTTGGTACATATATACAATGAAATACTACTCGGCCATTAGAGGACATGATATTATGGCTTTTGATATCAAATGGTTGGAGATGGAAAGAATTATGCTAAGTGAAGTATCCCAATATCAGAGACTCAAGGGCCGAATGATTTCTCTCATCTGTGGATGCTAGACTATATGGGGAAGCAGTAGGGCAGAAGGCTAACCTAACAAAACCTCAAATTGAATGACTTTCAGAGTAATAGGGGGATAGCTCTCTAGGATACTTGGAGGCGTAGGGAGGGGGATGGGGAGGGGGGAGGGTATATGAAGAACTCATAGGAGTCTGGTGATTGGGAGGATAGGGGAACCATCCCAGAAGCCGATGTCATTCCTCCACGAACTACCCATTTAACACATGAGTTCTTCTGGGGAAACTGCAACAGGTGAAACCCAAGGTGGTTTATCTATGCTTTGGCATGACCCCTGGATAACAAAGTTTATATACATTGATTGCTACTGTTTTGATAATGTTTCCCCCTCAACCGTATCTCTGTATACTTCTAATAAAAAAAAGAAATATACTCCTGTTTTAGAAAATATCTTTGCTGATGTCTTCTATCTTATTTGTATGAGCTCCTTTATAATTTTTATTTTTATTTTTTATTTGTGTTGTAAAAATTCATTTTTATTTTTATTATTTTATTAAGGAGTTGATGTGTTGTAAAATCATAAATGCATATAAAGTAACTAAACATACGATATGCATTTGATCCTAAACTGAAGTTATTCCCACATTGCCAGCACTCTAGTCTCTTGATTCTTCTATATTTTGTCCTTACAATAAATATAAATGTCTACATACATATGTATAAGTATATAAAGATATATATGTTTTTATATGTATTTAAAGATATGTATGTATATATACATATATAAAGGTATATGTATATATTTGTATACATATATAAAGATACATATGTAGGGGCTGGAGTGGTGGCTTGGTGTTTACCATGCTTGCCCAACATGCATGAGTATGCGAGTACAAACCCCAGCACCACGTACACAGCAAAGTCTCAGAGCAAAGAAAGCCATGTATAAAACTAGATAAAATTGTTTCTCTCTTTCTCTCTCTCTCTCACTGTCCCTCTCTCTTTAAAAAAATGTATATGTGTGTGTGTGTATATATATGTTATATATACACACATATAAAGATATATATAAAAGATTGTGAATTTTCCAGAATTAAATGTTTACATAAGTATTATTTGACTTCTTGGATGGGAATAAAGAGTATGCTACATTGTTGATTGCCTCCCTAGATCTCTTCCCTTTCTTCCCTGCCTCTCCCATCAACCCCCTGCCCGTCGCTTCCTCCCTCCCCCATCTACATGTCTATAGTTCTCCTAGATTATATGTTGCTACACTTTTGCTGGGTCTAATATATGAGTTTCACTACCTTTCACCCAAGGCTGGGTTTTTCTCTAGCCTTCGAAAATAAGGGAAAACATTCAACCCTTGAGTCTCTGGGTTTAGCTAACTTTGCTCAGCATGATTTCTTCCATCACCCTCCATGTATCTTCAAAGGCTGCAATATCATTGTTTCTAATAGCTGAGTAGAACTTCATTTTATACATACACACACACACACACACACACACACACCCCAGAGCTTTTAGATCCATTCTTTCAGTGAGGGACATCTGGGTTGATTCCATAATTTAGCTACTATAAATTGAGCTGCTATGAAAGTAGATTTTGTTGTGTCACTTTTATGTGCTGATTCTAATTCCTCTGGGAAAATACCCAGAAGATGGACAGCTGGATCTTATGGTGGTTCCACCCTCAACTTTTGAGGAATCTCCACACTGCTTTCCAGAGTTGCTGAACCATTCTTCAGTTCCACCAACCCTGTGCTAGAGTTCCTATCTTCTCGTAACCCCTCTAGCATCTGTTATTGTTTATATTCATCATTTCTTGTCTGATTGGAGTGAGGTGAAATCTTAATGTAGTTTTGATTTGCACATCTTGATTACTAGTGATTTAGAACAATTTCTCATGTATTCATTGGCTTGCTCAATTTCTTCTGTTGAGAAGTTTCTATTTAGCTCTCTGCCCGTTTATTGATTAGATTGTGTATGTTTTTGGTATTTTGGGGATTAAGTTTTTTGAGTTCTTTATAAATTTTGGATATTAGTCCCTTGTCAATGAAATCATAAGCCATGATTATCTGCCATTTTGCAAATTGTCTCCTGACAGTTTTTTACCAATTCCTTGGCAAAACATATGGTGACCCTCTTGATTTGGAAGTATACTTTTTTTTTTTTTTTTAAAGAAAGAGTGAGAGTGAGAGAGACAGAGAAAGAGAGAAACAAGTTTATTTAGTTTTTTCACATGGCCTTAGTTGCTGCAACACTCAGTTATGTACATGGTGCTGGGGTTTGAACCCGGGTCCTCTTGCTTGCAAGGCAAGCGCCGAAACCGCTGAGCCACCGCGCCAGCCCTGGAAGTATACTTTTAAGAGGAAAACAAAAGCTAGGTGTGTATTTCTGAGCATATGATAGTTCTAGAACTTTCACTTCTGAAGCATACCCATAATAACTCTGCACTATAAGATGATGTGGAGACCTTGTATCAGGTCCCAAGGATCCTATAGTGTCTGTGTGATCCAACCTTTTATTTAATGGCATCTTACTCATTAGTTCTTGACTTTAATTTTTTCTCTTTGAGAGTCTTGTTGAAGAATACTTTGCTGGAGTGTTGATCCTATTTTTAATTCTAGCAGTCATATGGTAGCAGGTTTAATTCCTAGATCCTTGACCCATTTTGATTTGATTTTTATGTGAAGTGAGAGGTAAGGATCTAACTTCAACTTTCTGCAAGTGGGTGTTCAGTTTATCCAGCACCATTTGTTGAATAGACTGCCTTTCTTCCATGTTATATTTTGATTCCCTTGTCAAATATCAGATAATTTCAATTTTAAAGTATCATTTATCTGTTAATGTTTTCTAGTTTCTTTTGACTCTTTAATTTTAGTTGTATTTCATTGTGTATAAATTTTCAATTCTTACATAATAAAACTGTTAGTTTATTTATTGTTCCTTCCTTTCCTGCAGTATGTGTTGAATGAATTAATATTTTATTCAGGCATCTGATAAACCTAAATTCTATCTTCTGCTGGATTTGTAAATTTTTATTGTAAATTTCTACTCCTATTTTCTTCCATCCACAAAACTAATCTTAGAAAGAAAGAGGAGGCAACATGGCAGCCAAGAAGATCTTTTAAGCCTCTTCCCAACAGCTACAAGGAACTGAATGGTCATTTCCACTCCAAACTACTTTCATAAGAGCTACAGAGGTCCAGGGAGAGACCATGGTGTCTGCTTTTCAGCCTAACAAAATGAAAGCTATTAAAAAAAGCCAGCAGGAAAGGGTGGCTGGCATGGCCCCTGCCCCATCACTTATTAGCCCAGAGGCTGGGAGGGAGACGAAATTAAACACAGGCATTAGACTTGAATGCCAGTATCAGGCCAGCCTCGGTAAAACCTAGGGCAGAGCAAAGCCACAGGAGCCCTTCTGCTGGGCCAATCAATACCCAGAACCAGGCCAGTGGAACTGCATGAGGACAGCCACTCACTGTGGCCACCACCCCTCCTTTAATCCTGCAGAGCCAGAGCAAGACTCCACCACTAGGGATCCAGGCATGAAAGCAAGAGCCAGACATGTTAAAAATTTTTTAAATCTTAAAAACTAAAAGGAAGAAAAACTGGGAAGCATTGAAATAAAGTCTAATTCTAAAATTAAAAAAGAAAGAAAGAAAAAGAAGTACACCTTTCCTTATTAACAGCTCCTCTCCATCACTTGGTTAATCCATAGCTTGATGTATGATATTAAATAGACATATATTTATTTCATCACTATCACAATTAGTATTAAGGAGAACACTAAAGTCAAAGTGGAAGGAAATTGACCACATCTGGGTGATAAAGAATGATTTTTCTGTTTTGTTTTTTGTTACTAGGGTTTGAACCCAGGGGTGCTTAACCACTGAGGAACATCCCCAGCCCTTTTTATTTTCATTTTGAGATAGGTTCTCACTATGTTGCTTAGGGCCTCTCTAGGTTGCTGAGGCTGTCTTTGAACTTGCAATCCTCCTGCCTCAGCCTCCTGAGTCACTAGGATTACAAACATGGGCCACCGCCACCATGCCTGGCTAAGGAATGATTATTTGAAAAAGAGAAATGAAGCATTTTTTTGTGTATATATTTTCTAGGCCAGATATTTAAAGTGGCAAACTTGTTCCAGTGAGCATGTAGACTTAAAAAAAAAGTATTTTATAATTACTCATCATAAAAGTGGCAGAAATATGAAAGTGTATGGATTTAAATTTCTGATTTCTTTTTTATGCCTTTGACATTAATTTTCTGTCTGAAATAAGTGTTAGTCTTGTGAATTAAAATGCAGAGTATAATACATATTGTCTGGCTTTGTCAGAAGTTGCAATGAATGCAAGGGAATTTTTGTGTCTTAGAAATCTGTGATTCTAAGTGGAAGGTTTTAAATATCCCATAAACAATGCTGGTTACATACATTTTCTTACACCATTTCTTTGGGCTTTTCTGCTGTCTAATCCCCAACTCACATTGCTCAGAGTTTTCCCAAACCTGTGAACACAGGAGAAAAAAGGAAGGTAGGAGGTAAGATTTTATGGATGAGGTATGCACCCAGTAAAATAAGAGGCACTTGGAAATTTCTCACTGCTTTCTTATCTTTAGTTCTTCATTCTTTTTATCACCTACTTATATCTTTTTTCAAAGAGAGAGAGAGGGGAGAAAGTGAGAGAGAATCATTTTTTTTCATCTGATCTTTGTTTCTTCAACAATTGTGCATGTGGTGCGAGGGTTCAAAACCATGTCCTTGCGCAATGCAGGCCAACACTCCAATTGCTCAGCCACCGTTCCAGCCCTCATCTACTTACATCTTACTCTACAATAGAAGACAGTTGTTTTGCTTTTGTTGGTGAAGCCGATGAACCTTTAGTATTGCATGGACTTCAAGGGTGTCAGTGAAAACTTAGAAAATTGATAGGGGTATAATTGTGTAAGTATGTTTTAGGGGATAGGATTGGGGTAGAAAAATGTGTTCATAGCATTTATCACCTGTGAGAGAAAACAGTAAGTCATATTTGTTAAGTAGCCCTGCTCAAAATTCTTACCTGAAAGCTCTAGCCCATATTGATCTTACTTTGGAAGTAGTTTTGAAAGGCTGAATGTACTTAAACACAAATTGGTTCACATTGCTACAAACTGGTTTGAAAAATGAATCTCTTACAGATCAGGTAGAAAGCTCCTAGAGGGATAGTTTTTTTATGCTGTTAATGTCCATTTATAGGACTGGGGTGCAAACTAAAAAGGAATTAACTAATTCTTGTTAACAAATAGCATAAGTCATTGCTCATTAAGATCATTAAAATTTCAGTTATTTGCTGAAAATTCATATGCCATCATATATTTTTACATTTCTGTAAATTACATTTGAATTTGTTCTTCTCAAAGATTTTTGTAAAAATAGCCATAAAATGTTATTTAATAAACAAAACACTTAAGAATTAGTTCATTTTGTTGCTACTATAATATTATTGTACTGTTTTAAAAAGGACCCTGTAAATATCACTTTATTTTCCTATTATGTATAACTAAAAAGTGTTAGGATTAATAGAGTAAAGTAATATTGTTTAACTACTCACTTCATAATAAGTCAAATAATAGTGTCCCAAAGATATCCACTTTATCATACTTGAATTTGTGGATAAATTTTGTTGAGAGAACTTCATGGCAAGGAGTGTGAGGTTGCAGGTAGAATTAAGGCTGCAAATCATTTGACTTTACAAGAAGGAAATTATCATGGATCCCTGGGGTGTATGCAATATAATCACAAAGACCTTTAAATATAGAAGGTGACAGCAGGTGGATCAGCGTTGGTGATTCATTATGAGACAGACTGGCCATTCTGATGCTAAGATATTTGATGGTCAAAAGCAGGTGGCCTTGGAATGGAGTGGTGGCTTGGTGGTTACAGCACTTGCCTGGCATACGCAAGGATGTGACTTCAAATACAGCACCACCTACACAATGAAGTGTTGGAGCAACAAAAGGCATAAGAAAAACCACATAAAATTGATTCTCTCTCTCTCTCTCTCTCTCTCTGTCCCTCTCTCTTAAAAAACTAAAAAGCAGGTGGCCTTGAGCAGCTGGCAAAGGCAAGTAAACAAATTCTCCACAGGGGCTTCTAGGAAGAAATAGTCCTGTGTTCACCTTGTTTCTAGCTCAGTGAGGTCCATTTTGAGTTTCTGACCTTCAAGTTGCAAGATTCTTGGTACATATTATCAGAAAGACTTTTGAACAGTAACCCTGTTCAAAATTCTTATCTGAAAGCTCTAGCCCATATTGATCTCACTCTGGAAGTACTTTTGAAAGGCTAAATGTACCTAAACACAAATTGTACTTAAACAAGACTTTTCTTGTCCACACACCATAGGCCAAGTACTTTAATGGGTTAAATTATGCATACATACATAAACATGCATACTTCTAAAGAATTTTAGTTCTGTCTGATTTTAGTGTCTATGGTCTTAACCACTGTATATACAAACTCCGCTTCTCAATCCTTGAATGAATGATTAAAGCATGTAACGCCAAGTGAGTACACCTATGGAACACACATGAAATAATCAGTAAAGGCTTTTAAACAATTCATTTTATGATTATAATTTGAATCTTCTGTTAGAACTCAGTTCATAATTTTCTAAGGAATGGCATTTTTGTCAATAGGAATATTCCACTTTCCTGGTTAGAGGTGCTAGTGGCTAGAGCAACTTTGAGCTTAGCTCTTAAGTCCTCATTTTAGAGATACTCAAGCCTTTGAGTGTTCATTTCTTATAATTCTGAGAATAAGAATGTATATACACCTTCTAGCACACTCTGGTGAATCATCTTAATCAGGGTGTTTCTCTCAAGGTTTTCCAAACAGACATTTTTTATAGTATGAGAAAGTAGAAGCATATTGAACCCAAAGCCAAGTTAAAGATTCCCTGAAGGTAAGCATCATATAAAACAACTGATTCATTTTTTTCTTCAACTTTCCACACTTGTGTTTTTCCATTTGCTTGAAATGTTTTCTCTCTTGCTCTATAAGTATGTTGTGTGGAGTGCCTGGGTCTCCCCCTGGTATTGCTTTCCATTAACTTACTATTGATTTTCAGTTATGTGTACACAGAACTTCAGGAACATAAACTGTGAGCACCAGACTTAAAGAAGTTCTGAGCTATAACTGTTTTGTCATGGTGACAGAGTATGATGACGTGAATATTATCTGTGGCTCTTAAAAAATGTCTTTAAAGGCAGTTGTGACAAGTAGGGTCAAGTGTGAGTGATGATTTAATATAAATTATAGTGGAAAGAGATTTGTCATTTGGGGATGAAGGATATTCAAGTAGAAAGAAGAAGTTGGCATGGATAGAGATGAGTTTTTGAAAATATAGCATTACAGAAGGCCAAATGAAATGTAAATCATAATTAAAGAAAGGTACCAACAGATGGGAAAAATAAGAAGGAATAGTAAGGAAATAATAAGAAACAAGTTGATACCATCAAAAAGGGATACCGCTTTTGAAACAAGTGAAATTTTAAGTTATTTTAACTTAATTTGATTAATACTGCCTCTTACCTTTAAAAGCATTCGTATTTTTATTGTTTTGTTTTACAATCTCAAATGCAGTAGCAGTACTTTGAAACCAGAGAATCTTGGCTATATATTGGGGAAAAGTATTTCACTTCATTAATCTCAGTTGTATCATGTTTAAGAACACAAAGCACAGAGTTACTGGATGCCTTAAGCATATATCGGGAACAGGACTAGAAAAGTGGCTTTGTGGTAAGATGCCTTCATACCCTCATGTTTCAGGAGTGTGTGAGTGCAAGATTGCACTAAGCTAAAATTAAAACAGTATTTTTTTTCTGTTTTCTGAATTAAAAAGTAAGTTTTTAGGATTTCAAGTTTGTGTTCCTTTCATATCATATTTTTAGAAACAGAACCAAGTTGTGAATACAAGAAAATTTTATCATTTTACTGAAAACTATTTACATAAAAGATCTGCATCACATAAAGAACCTTTAAACAATATTCATCTGCATGATGACTCCTTCAAAATATCTTTCTCAACAGAGCCAGAAAAAATAATATTAGTGTGTTTTTGGAGGAATGATAAGTTATCTGAGATATCTTAACTTTATGGCTTTTACACATCATTTGTATAAATAAAAGTATTCTGTTTATCTTTATGAGCTACTTATTTGAAACACTATTTTATTACTTTTACCTTATTTCATTTAAAGAATCTAAGATGCTAAAGCAAGAAGTTTAGTGATTAAATATCTTATATTGATCTTATTTCTTTTCTTTCTTTCAAAAAGTTGTTATAAGGGCTTGAACTGCAGGAAATAATACTTGGATCTTTTTTCATTTGTCCTCCTGACTGTATTAGGACTGAGTTGAGCAGAGTGGAATATGATTGACAGAATGACTTTTTCACGCACATTAACTTCTCGGACTGTGAATTAATTTGAAAAAACAAAACAAAACAAAAAATAACTAACTTTTTTTCTGGCCCAACTGCAAACTGCAACAAAATTAATCATTCCATGTACAAATTATTTTGAAAAAGAAATGAATGTCTATTTATTGAGTGTTTTTTTTTTTCTCATTTTCACTTTGTCCCAGGAGCACCCTCCTGGGGTAGCCAAGCATCACCTAGATACATTACCTGATACTATAGTGTGATAGTCTCCTTTTGGAACATGCTTCACTATTGTCATTTGCCACTTTTTTCCTGACTGGTGAAGAGGAAGGTTTTTAAATATGTTCAAAGAAAATAGATATGCCACTACCTGTAATAGTCCTGTTACATGTTCTGGGTTTAGATAATTTAAAAGGAACTTCCTCTAAGGATTGTCTCATTATGCCTTCTTCTGATAACCAATTCACCTTCTTCAACTGTTACCTCAAAAGAGAGCATGGAAAAATTAAGAGTGAAGGTGGTTACTGGAGGATGTGGAGCTTACTGGCTTAGTTCTTCATAACTTAAAGATCTGTGTATGGTGGAGTGGCTCTAACTACAATCTGTTTATCTACTTTATCTTTTTTTGGGAAATAAGTTCGAGAAAACAGAACATTTTGTTATGTTCTATTTACCAAAGTTATTTTTGAGTCATCCTAAGTTAGAACCAACACAGAGTTACTCTTTCAACACTGCAATTTCACTTATTTTAGCTTATTTTTCAAGGTGAGAAAAACCATACAGGAAAATTCCCACTTGCTATCTAACTCATTTATCCATCTGAACATTGAAAGTTGGACCACTTAACCAAAATTTAAGAAATTCCCCCTGCATTGGCAGAAAGTAGTCCTGGTCCTATCTTTACTTCATGTTGGGTTATTCTCAGGTCATCAGTTCCAGACAGAGAAAGCAAATAAGTATAGCAATTGAGTCTACTCTCTTTCCAACATACCCTTCCCTTTCTGCTGAAGTAAAGCTTGGCTCTTTCCACTGTGAGACAGTTTTAGGAGAGATAGTAAAATGGCTAGGTAGTCAGGATAGGAAAAAGGGCCCCCTCTAAGAGCTAGCTGGTAGAGAGTGATTGACAGGGCATGCTCAGGGCCTTCAAATGCAAAAAGACCATGAGGCTCACCTTTGTCCCAACTAAGAGATGGAGGTGGTCACAGGGGGGAACTAGGAAGTATTTGCCACCTTTTGTTTTACATAGATTTTAACCAGTAGTGTTCTTGACCAGTTTCAATGACTGTTTTGCATAGATTTTAACCAATGACTTTGGTTCTAAGTTTCAATGCCTGCTTTGCATAGGGTTCAACCAATGATATAGATGCATTTCTCAATGGCTGCTTTGCATGAATGTTAATTGTGCTCATACCCCAAATCAATATTACCCCTGGCCTAACCTCCATTAGACGGTGTCCTGCTTCCAGGTACCCCTCTGCCTTGCGGAGTCTCTGCTCTTCCTAAATAAATCCTACTCTTTTTACTCCTCCTTCTGTGGTTGTCCATGGATTTTATTTTTCAATTCATGAGACAAGGATCCAGAAGATTGGCACCGAATTCCTGGGATGAATTTCCACCACAGCAAGAGCTGCAACACCCAGCTTTTAGCTGGGAGCTGCTAACATTTTTGGCTGAAGACACCTGCAGCCAGCCCAAATTCCCAGTTTTAACTGGGAATGGCTGCAAACACTGGGAGTGGGCTGTTTTGGCTGCTGGAATCTGTAGTGGCCCAGACTCTAATCGCCGCCAGTGGGCAGAGAATCCGACCTCATCTCAAAAACCCCGCATCAACTGTGTTGGTAATGTCTGCACTGTGTTAGAAATTTAAGAAAGGAATGGGGACATTGGAATGCACTCAACACCTTTTCTCAGTGCTTCCTATGTGGAAGTATGAGGACTTGTGCAGCAATGAGCAAACATTTAATGGGAGGAGAAACTCGTCCAGAAATCAAAACAGAACAACGGAATGGGTACCCATCAGTCCCTCAATATGTATTTATATTTGCTACAAACAGTCATTTATCTACTTCAGGCAGACAACTGATAATTCTGAGAGAGAAGAAAAAAGAAAGAAGCAGTGATGGTGAAAATATGGAGAGAGTTAATTTCAGAGTCAATATTCAATATGTATTTGGAATGTTGTTAACACAGGCTTCGTTAGCAACTTCAAAAATCAGACTTTAATTATTTATTTATTTTGATACCAGGGATTGAACCCAGGGATGCTTGACCTCTGAGCCACATCCTCACTCCTTTTTATTTTTTATTTTGAGACAGGGTCTTACTAAGTTTCTTAGGGGTTTCCCTGAGTTGCTGAGGCTGGCCTCAAACTTGTGATCCTCTTGTCTCAGTGTCCTGACTTGCTGGGTTAACAGGCGTGTGCCACCATGCCCTGCCAGACTCAGAACGTTTATGGTAAAGAGATGAGCATTCCAAGATGACACAGTGATTTGAGTTTGGAGGAGGATGTGTTGCAAAAAGTTGACCTAGAAGGCAGCATCTCCCTTAGTGTGTTCCTCGCTGTTTAGATCTGAACATCCCATGGTGAAAACAGTAGGCTGAAGCAGTGAATGCGTGCAGACCAAATACACAGAGAATGCAGGTAAAATTGTACTCCTGGAGGCTGCAGATCACTAGACATGTCCTTATTCATGTTTTACAACCCTGGAAACCACAGAATGGCCACCCTTGGATTGTTCTTTCCTTCCCATCTGAGGCTGCAGCTTCTATTTGTAAGGTGGCTGTACTCTCCAGCAAAGGGTGATCCTACAGATTCTTTGCTTTAAATTTCCACCTACATTCCTCTCTGAATTTGTTTTCTCTCATCTGTTTCTACTCTATCATAAGCTTTCTTCTATAGCTCTCCTTTTTCATTTAATCCCTTTATATTGTTAGTTAAGTCAGATATCTGATTGGGCATTCTTTTCAGCTCTTCCCTTGGCTATTGCCTTTCAAATGACTCATTTCACTTTTAAAAACCACAATTCAATTCTTGTACCAGTCTTGGGCTCTGTACTTCAATTCCTGTGCCTATAATCTACTATGAGACTAGAGACTCAGGACCTTACTTGACAGGAGAATTGGTTATATATTGTGATCTTTAATGGCATCTGACAAAGACCCCCTGATACGCTCATCTGCATAGTAGGGATGTATCTGATGCCATATCTAGACATGTCATCACCTCCTTCCTAAAGGGGAAGTAGATGAGCACCCCCAATATTTCCAATATTTGTCTGAGATGCCTGAGACACTTCTTTTTCTAGTATGACATTCCTAACTCCTTACCCCTGGTGGATCAGTCTTTTTTTTTTTTTTTCATATTAAAACTCTTTATAATGGAATGGAGCAGTGGTTCAACGGTTATGGGGCTTGCCTAGAATGAGCAGGTATGTGGGTTTGAACTCCAGCACTACATACACAACAAAGTGTCAGATCTACCAATGCCACATTAAAGACTAAATGCTATTGATTCTCTCTCTCTCTCTTTCTTTCTCTCTCTCTCTTCCCCACTGTCATCTCTTAAAAAAAAAAGACTCTTAATAAATTGATTCTCAAAACTGGCCTGTTGGGAGTTATTCTCTTGTTGCTGCTAACTTTCATTGTTTTCTTAAATTAGTTGTATAATGGTATTGGCCTGTGGTTTTTCTCAGGTGGGAATTATTTCCTTATTTCCAGCAACTTAATGGACTAACTCACTACTATTTATATTATATACTGATAATGGAATATGGGTTCCATATATTGGCTATGTCCTTATAACATTTGTTTTCTAAACAAATGATCAGTATACCAAGTTATTATTTGTTCATTCATTCACTCACTTATAAATTCCTTTGAAGTATACTGTATTTATTGAACATGTACTACTATACAGTGGACATTACATTACAAGCTGGTTATACCACAGAGAACAAGTTAGGTGCAGGTTTTACTCTCAAAATATTTATAGTACAGTGGGATACCAAGTTGGGAATTAAAATGGTGCTGGTAAGATACCAAAGAGTAGGTAATGGGTTTTTTTTTAATTTTTTTATTTTTGAGCAAACTTACAAGATTTTAACAAGACAATATAAAATGTGTATAAGATGTGTATATATTCTGGACATTGCAACTGTCCCCAGGAGTGCCCCCCCCCAATTACCCTCCCTTATCCCTCCCTTCCACTTCCCGTTATAACTCTAAAAATAGTATTAAATTGTAAAGCATTACATCTTATCTGAATTTAACTCATGTTTCTAGACCAACTTTCTCATTGTCCAGGGTCTAGTCCCCACCTCCACAGATGAGTGGAGACAATCGACCCTTAGATCTCTGGGTTAAGCTGATTTTACTCATCATGATCTCTTCCATAGCCATCCATTT
>PVKS010020871.1:0-36113 GCA_004027875.1 Aplodontia rufa
TGTGTGTGTGTGTGTGTGTGTGTGTGTGTGTGTGTGTTTCTAGCATAGTTATAAAGCTAGGAAAAATAGAGGACAATTTTCTGCTCTGCCTCTGACAAAAAGAGGTATCTCTCTGCCCATTGTTAAGGGCTTGCCCATGTGTTTCTAAGTTTAAATTAGACAAATATGGCCAGGCACATTGGTGCACACCTGTAATCCCTGAGACTCCAGAGGCTAAGGCAGGAGAATCGCAAGTTCAAAGCTAGCCTCAGCAACTTAGGGAGGCCCTAAGCAACTTAGTGGGACCCTATCTCAAAATTAAAAATAAAAAAGGGTCGGGGATGTAGCTTAATAGTAAAGTACCCCTGGGTTTCATCCTAAGAACCCCCCAAAATTAATTACTCATACAAATACAGGAGGCTAGAAATTCAATTGGTGGTACTTTTTCATTTTTGTTTGTTGCTATGCTGGAGATCAAACCTAGGGCCTCACACATGCTAGGCAAGTGCTCTGGTACTAACAAGCCATCATTTTTTAAATTTAATTTTATTTTTTTGGAGACCAGATTTCACTAAATTGCCCAGGCTGACCCTGAACTTTCAACCCAGCCTTTGCTGCTAGAGTAGCTGAGAATTCAGGTGTTTTCAGCCATGCACCATTCAAATTTCTTGTCTTTATCATATCATTTGCCCTATTTTCTATTCACTTGAAAATTTAGAGGTAAAGAAGACTAATGCCTAGTTTCCCAAGATTACACTGACATTCAGCACATTAAATAGGTGATGTATTTTACCTGATTGTTTCACTAGAAGAATAGGTTCCTTTGAAATTGTTGGATGCATTGCCATCTGGTCCTTTGTAAAACCTTACAATTTTAGATGAATATGTTAATTTAGATGAATATGTTAATTAATATGTTAATTTTTTCCATGTGAAACTATAGCATTTGAACCTCAGACAGGTAATAGTATTTTTTTGCTTGAAAGCTTCATTGAAACTTATTACCCACCAACCCATTCTGCCCTTCTGTTTAAATGCTGGGGGGAGGAAGCAATGCCATTCTGATAATTCCAGATTGTTCCAAGTATATATGTTCCAGAGATATTGTATAGATTCCAATTATAAGCATTTATATACCTGATTAGGAAAGAAATACAAATTTTCCTTTTTTTTTTTCTTTTTTTTTTAAAGGGAGTGAGAGAAAGAATAAATTTTATTTATTTTTTCATCTGGTCCTTTTTTTTTCACACTTGGTTGTTTACATTGTGCTAAGGTTTGAACCTGGGTCCTTGCACATGCCAGGCAAGCGTTGTAACCACTTGAGCAAATGCTCCAGCCGAAAATTTTCCTTCTCATTAAGAGCTACCACCACCACTACTTTGTTAAACTTATGTATAATTTAAATATATTTAAAGCATTTAACTCATATTTAGAATTACTGTTGGGATGTTATATGGTAATATTCAAGAAAGCAATGAGTTTGTTTTAGTATTTCAGTTCATGTTCTGTTTGTTTCACCTGACTTTTTCCTAGATAATAGAGGGAAAATGGGAAGAAGGAGAAATTATGATTTAGGCAAGCATTAAAAAGAGTATTCTCAGAATTTAGATAAAAATAATCAATTTTATTTCTTTCTTTTTTTAAGAGAGAGGGACAGTGAGAGAAAGAGAACAAGAGAAGCAATTTTTATTTAGTTTTTCATGTGGTTTCGTTGCTCCTAGACTTTATTGTGTACCGTCGTGCTGGGGTTTGAACTTGCGTACTCGAGAATGCCAGGCAAAACCACTGAGCCACCGCTCCAGCCCCAGATTAATCAGTTTTCTAAAGCAAAAATTATCTTCATAATAAATGGGATTTTATAGTTTTTTTTATTCTGTTGTTTCTACAGCAAGACAGATCGGCTTGCCAAAGGATCAGAATGTTACCAAAAGAGCCTTAGTTTAAATCCTTTTCTCTGGTCTCCCTTTGAATCGTTATGTGAAATAGGTAGGTTTGGGGAGATGGTGAGGGTGGAGGGGGGTTTGTATAGTCTCTCTCTTTTTTGTTTTGTTTTTTTTTTCCTCTTAATTTTTAGAGACCCATTCAAATCATCTATCTACAATAAAATAATTTGCAAGGATAAAGACTGTTGAAATTGAGAATTAGAAGTTAGAATCATATGATTCAGGAATATTCTGTCCTGAAGATTAAATCCATTAGTCTTTTCTGTTTAGCCAGTCCACATTAAATATCTTCAGTCCTCTAGAATAAGTTGTATTGTGTGTATAGCACTAGCCAAATCGCTTTCTGGATAAGAAATTAATTGGATTTCTAAATAAATAATAGAATGCTTAGGGCAGAAACTGTTAAATGAGTGACGTCTGGACAGTGTATAAAGTGTCTCAGTATATGAATGCTTTAGGCTATGCAAAGATCCATTTTAAAATTGGTGCCTGTATGCACAGAAGTACTTCATTTTTTACTGTAACATCACCTGTGTTTCAGCTCTCCTCACCTTCTGTCTTGAGAAAAAGGAGATCTAATTGTTTTCTGCTTTAATACAAACATGTAAATCTGCATTTTTCTGATTTGTTATATTTAGTCCTTGCAATTTAGTGTATTTCCTAAATCTACATCTTTGTCTTAGGAGTTAACTTATATGATAAGTTAATTAATGGGCTTTTGGGAGGTTAATTTGATTAGCAGAAATGGATAGGAGAATTTTAAAACTCGTAACTAAAGCCTTATTTTCACTTAGTTATAAAACTTGAGGGAAAAAAAAGGGGGGGTTATCCCTCAGAGGCAAATATCTCTTTGTTTTGTTTTGTTTTTTGGTCTTTACAGGTGAAAAACCAGATCCAGACCAAACATTTAAGTTAACATCTATACAGAACTTTAGCAACTGTCTGCCCAATTCTTGTACAACACTAGTATCTAATCATAGTTTATCTCATAGACAGCCTGAGACAGTTCTTACGGAAACACCCCAGGACACAATTGTAAGTGTATCTGCTCTAATGTTCAAACAATTATGAAAACTGAAAACTGTTCTGAGGTAAATGATGTGTCATAAATGACATAATAGAAATTTTCTGTTTCAGGAATTAAACAGACTGAACTTAGAATCTTCCAATTCAAAGTACTCCTTAAATACAGATTCCTCAGTGTCTTATATTGATTCAGCTGTAATTTCACCAGATACTGTACCTCTTGGAACAGGAACTTCCATACTATCTAAACAGGTTCAAAATAAACCAAAAACTGGTCGAAGTTTATTAGGAGGACCAGCAGCTCTTAGCCCATTAACCCCAAGGTAAGTCAAACAAAAGCTAATTCAAAATGCATTGTAATATTTTGTGATCTTATCATAGATCATGTGATTAATAGTACAAATTAATATAAATAGCAGCTTCCCAAATTACTGTGGAAATAGAGGCAGTCTGTTTTCAGAAAATGAACTGAAAGAAATGCAGTGGATGCGATAAAAATTTGGATGTTTGTTTCGTTTTATTTGTGGTGCTGGAGATCATCATATCCAGGACCTTCCATAGGCTAGCAAGTGTTCTACCACTGAGTTACATGCCCAACCCCTGGAGAAATTTTTAAAACTCTTAATTATTGTTATGTCTGTTTTGGGTTTCTTTTTATTTTGTTTTGTTTTTTTAAAAGAGAGAGACAGTGAGAAAGAGGGAATCAATTTTATTTTGTTTTTCATGTGGCTTTTGTTGCTCCAACACTTGGTTGTGTGCATGGTGCTGGGGTTTGAATCCAAGTTCTCACGCATGCCAGGCAAACTCTGTAACCACTGAGCCACTGCTCCAGTCCCAATTAATTATGTCCTAATTATCTATTGTGTGTGTTGAACATTAGTGTCTTTTTGGCTATATGTTGGCAGATAGCAGTGAACCCCTTGAAATGATGTTATGCCTATGATATAACTGTAGCAACATTGGTTATTTTTAAGTACTTTTTTCTAAAACATGTCAGGAGTATTGACATCAATCAGTGTAAAATAGTTTGTTGAAATTATTAGAAGTGTTTGTATGTATAAATATAGAAATCCATTCAAAAGGGGTATATATATCCAAAGTATCAAAAATTTATATGGTATGAATTGGGGCCTCAGGCCAGGGAACTAATGCAATAGCATGACTATGAGATTACAATGTCTTTAGAGACTACTGTATAATTATATTGATAATTATTCAATAATTATTCAATAGTCTCTAGATACATTGTCTCCATAACTGTGTCTACATCCCCCAGGGTCCCCCCCAAAAAAATTTTTTTTAATTTAATCATTTGGATGTCAGCTTTTAAGAAGCCACTCTTCTTTATTTCTGATAAACCTCCTGATATCAATAGTCACTGCTCAACTTAGTTACTTGTTTGACTTTTTAGTTTTAGTAATGGTGGGTGGAGTAGTCTACATTCACAGCTTATATTTAATCTGCCCCTCAGGTCCTCACTGCCCCCAAGACTGATTTGCCATTCTCTTCCTTTTAGACCTTCTAATTTAAGTATACTGCTGCTTTATATATGCCTTGATGACTTTTTGACACCTTGATTTCAACCTCTTCTCAGTTTTGGGATTTTGCCATTAGAAACCCCAAGTCCTGGAGATGGATCCTATTTACAAAACTACACTAATACACCTTCTGTAATTGACGTGCCATCCACTGGAGCCCCTACAAAAAAGGTATTTTACATGTAAAATGCAAGTTTGTATTGATTAAAGTAATCTGTTTAAAATTACAATCTGTAAATATAAATTCAGAGAGAATTTAACATTGTCTAATTGTTCTTGGGTTACAGTTGTTGATCAAAATATAAAAGAATGGCATTGTTCTAGCTTCCTGGTTATATTAGATGCATAATTGATGACTCTTTTGGCCAAGTATGATTATAACTTTTTTTTTTTTTTTTAAAGAGAGAGGGACAGTGAGAGAGACAGAGAAAGAGAGAAACAACTTCCAACACTTAGTTGTGTACGTGGTGCTGGTGTTTGAACCCGGGTCCTTGTGCTTGCCAGGCAAGCGCCGAAACTGCTGAGCCACCGCTCCAGCCCCCAGATTATAACTCTTGAAGTGTAGTTCATAAATAGACATTCATTTTTGCTTTTAATTCCTTTTTAAAAACAAAATTAAGATTCTTTCTGTTATGTTGAATAGAAATAACAAATTATGTGTGACATAGTTTTTACTTGTTCCCACTGCTGTGTATATAGGGTTTTTGTCCTTGGGTGGTAGTAGGAGGGGTTGTTTTTTGTTCAGGTGCTTTGCTCATGCTAGAATAATGCTCTACCACTGAGTTACACTCCAGCTCATGTTTTTTAAATAGCACTAGTAATTAAAATGAAAAAATTTGCACAGGTAAGCAAGATATTTCTGATAATAAGATTTTTATGGTGGATCTTCATAAATATATAGTGAATGTAAAAGTATTCAGTAGTACATAATAAGCACTGAAACAAGTTTTTTGAGGCTCCTTTTATAATGTTCTTTTATATAGGTACATGGCAATAGAGGCCAAAATACTGTTTCTGTAAAACATATCTGTGGTGTGGGGTACCTTCTGTGAGAATTAAATGCCTGTAGCCATGGTTAACAGATGTTTAAGAGGTGGAAGCAAATAATAAGTCATACTAATTTAAAAAAAAATAGATGTAGCCCCTTTACCTTGTAGAACTGTTACTTCTTGTTAGTTTTTACTCTTTTACTCCTGAGCATCCCAAGTCTGCAAAAGTGTTTTTTCTCCACTTTCTCTTGCAAAAGCCTTATCTATGATAGCTCCTTAGTGAATAGAAACAGGAAATTCAAAAATAGTAAAAAGTAACTACAGAGTAATTTATATTATAAGCTGATTTTTTTTAGTTGAAAATTATCTGTAGGTGTATTGTTATGGGAATAAACTATAACTATGAAAATTAGATTATTACAGTTTCGAGGGAAACATAGTGGAATGGTAGTGTGCCAGTTATAGTAGACCAAAACCAGAAGAGTCATAGCAGCTCAAAGGCAAGTTAGGCAGTGAACAGGTACCTGAGCAATAAAATCTACCTATTGCATCATCCTTTCCTGCCTCTGTTCTCTTCTTGTTCATTATAAAACATTCCCAGAAAAGTTACATGGATCAGCTAAAAAATAATCAGGCCAGATGGTGAATGCAGTACATAGTTCTTTGATAAATAAGAAAGAACCAGAATTGACTGTAAATTTGTCCTTGAGTGAATGTAAAGGTCCAATTTAGGGAAGGAGGAGGAAGGATTATGGAGTTTTATTCTGAGGTGATGATACATAAGGTGAAAATATTCAGTGGTAGTTACAGAGGAAAGAATATATCTGGTGATACAAATGATAAATGCTCCAACTCTCCTCCAGAAAAAGTAGCCAACGAACACAGTATATATTCCACATTTAAAAACTGTGAAAGGAGGGGCTGGAGTGGTGGCTCTGCAGTTACGGCGCTTGCCTGGCATGCACAAGTACACGGGTTCAAACCCCAGCACCCACGTATACAACTAAGTGTCAAAGCAACGAAAGCCATGTGAAAACTCAATAAAAATTGATTCTCTCTGTCTGTCCTTCTCTCTTTAAAAAAAAAAAACAAAACAAAACTGTGGAAGGCTGGGCACAGTGGCACATGCCTGTAATTCCAGCAGTTCAGTAGGCTGAGCAGGAGGGTCGAAAGTTCAAAGCCAGCCTCAGTAACTTAGCAAGGCCCTGAGCTACTTAGTGAGACCCTGTCTCAAAATAAAAAGGGATTGGGGATGTGGCTCAGTGGTTAAGCACTCTTGGGTTTGATCCCCAGTACCCAAAAATAAAGAAATACATAAAAATAAGAATTGTGGAATAAAGGTGGATGAAGTGGAAGCACAGGTAATCAAGATAGTGTATTTAGGAAGTTGCACAGAGTTTCAAAACAGGATGGCCAACAATATTGAATGCAGGAAAGACAAAAATAAGGTCTTAATATCTGCTGCAAAATTTATTAGCAAGTATTTGTAATACCCATTTCAAGAATTATATACATGATACCAGGATAATAGTAAGTAAAAGTTCTATTAAAGCTGGGCATGGTGGTGCACCCTTGTAATCCCAGCAAATCGGGAAACTGAAGCAGGAGGATCACTAGGTCAAGACCAGCCTGGGCAATTTAGCAAGATCCTGCCTTGAAAATAAATAAAAAGAGCTGGGACTCTAGCTTGGTGGTAGAGCACACTGGGTTCACTCTCTAGTACAAAAAAGAAGAAAGATATCAAAGATTACTTTATAAAGAAATTATTATCTTAGAAATATGATAGTAAGAGAAGACAGAAGAGGCAAGCAAAGATTTTTTTTTCTTCTTCTTCCAAGGGATCAAAAACCACTTAATGAAAGATTAATAAAATAAAGAAAAAATAGTAACACTAAAGAGCAATATCCTTTGAGTTTTGAAAGTAATCAGATGCTTTTTTTTTAAATCTACTCTTACGTACTCCTATAGAACTATTTATTAATGCCAAAGGAGGAGTATGAAATCCTCCTGTATTCCTGTTTTTTATATGTAGGAAGGTAAAAAAAATAGTAGCTGTCTTAAAATTTTTTAGCACATCCCCAAACACAGAAGGTATATAATAAATGGGGAATGATCACAGTGAGATAAAAAGAATAGCTTCTGGGAATTTGGAGCCTACCTTTTGAAACTAAAGTGACAGATGAAAAGATAGTAGAGAAGTAGAATTCCTTTGGTTTCTAAAATGAGGAAATAGACTGTTATTCATACTAATATAACAATTGATATTCATAATTTGTTTTAAGGTAACTATGTATTATAAGCTCTTCCATTTCAAAAATGTAGATAGGAGCATCATGGTGTCTTTTATCATTTATAGTGCAATTGATAATCACAAACCTTAGACTTTTTGTGTTTTACAGTCTGTTGCCAGAATGGGCCAAACTGGAACAAAGTCTGTCTTCTCGCAGAGTGGAAATAGCCGAGAGGTCACTCCAATTCTTGTTGCACAAACACAAAGTTCTGGCCCACAAACAAGGTATTTATTGTACTGTCACCAGTTCTCCTTGTTCAGCTTTTCTTGCTATAAAACTTGTTCTATATTTCTGGAGTTCAGGCAGTTATTGACTCTTTCAAAAATTTCTAGTCTTAAAACAGACACAAATGTGCATATTCCTATGCACAGATTATCTAAAGGGCTTGCATGTTCCTGTAATGCAAGAATGGTGACTAATCATGAATGCCAGCTTTCAGATAGTGATTGCCTGGGGCTCTATTATGGGAAGGAACTGAGGCCTCCTACAGAGCACCACATATAGGCTAAGTATATGCTAATCCTGAAGAATATATAAATGCATATTATAATCATCAACTATTAATAGTTTTGTATTGTTCATTTTATTTTATCTGCTTATTGCCTGGATTTGTTTTCTAAAGCTGCCATAAAGCAGGTTGAGTATCCCTAATCTGAAAATCGTAACTGTTGTGAAATCTGAAACTTTTTGAATGCCAACATAACACAAAAAAAATTCAGATTTTTGGAGCAGCTTAGATTTTAGATTTTTAAATTAGGAATGCCACTGGTATGAAGTCTCTTACACAAATATTACAAAACTTTAAAAAAAAAAAAAGAAAAGCCCAAAACTCTGCAATCTGAAACACTTCTGGTCCCAGGCATCTTAGATAATGGATATTCAGCTTGTACCACAAACTGTGCAGCTTAAAAACAATAGAAATTTATTCTCTCCCACTTTTCTCTTTTTTCCAGTAGCCCACATTGCTATAATCTCCTAGAGTTTTAAAGCTTATAATGTTTGAAATCAAGGTGTTGGCAGGGCCATTCTGCTTCCAAAGTCTGTAGGGGGAAATTCTTTGCCACTTCAAACTTCTGATGTGCTTGTGACAGCATAACTCTGTATCTGTTTCTTTCTACACATGGTGATCTTCCCTGTGTATCCCTGTATCCAGATTTCCCTCTTATAAGTATGCCAGTCCTCCTGGATTATCCTCTTATGAGGTCATTCTTAAGACCATCTTAACTCTGCAAGCACCCTATTTTTTTTATTATTTATTTTATTCAGAAATTTATTTGTTGAACAATCAAACAAGCTTCTAATAAAATAATATAATATATATATAAATTTTTGAAATTAGATTTACCCCCAAGAGCCCTCCCCAATTACCCTCAATTGTCCCTCACCCCCCCCCCCCAATACATCGCTACAAATGCCTTATTTCTAAATAAAGTCGAATTCACAAGTACTGAGGTTAAGGTCTTTAAATATCTTTTTTGGGAGGCCACTTACAGGTTGCCTTTTTAGCAGTTCATTATAGCCTTATTAGCACTTTTCTCTTTATAGGGGTATCTTTAGGGTTTAAAGTATACATTTAAACTGAGCAAAATTTATCTTCAAGTAAAAAGCCATTCCATGTACAGTGTAAAACCTTATAACAGTTTATTTTCATTTTTACCTTTCAGTCATTAGCAGGTTATTGTAATAGTATTTTACTTCTGTCTATGTTATAAAGCCTTTACTACATTGTGGTTGTTTCTACCTCAAACAGTTATCTATATAGAGAGAGTAAAAGAATATTTTTTTCTTTGCAGTACTAGGGATTAAATCCAAGGGTGCTCTACAACTGAACTACTACAACCCCAGACCTTTTCATTTTTTATTGTGAGGGTTTTGCTAAGTTGATTAGGGCCTTGCTAAATTTTTGAGGCTGGCCTCCAACTTGTGATCCTCCTGCCTCAACCTCCTGAGTCTCTGGGATTACAGGTGTGCACCACTATGCTCAATTTTAATATTTCTTACAAGAAGTCTGTTGTCATTCTCACTTTTGATCCTCTATATCCAGTAGTCTTTTTCTTTTTTTCTTTTTCTTTTTTTTTTTTAAGAGAGAAGGACAGTGAGAGAGTATCAATTTGATTTAGTTTCTCCTGTGGCTTTCATTGCTCTGACACTTCAATTGTGTACATGGTGTTGGGGTTTGAACTCGCATCCTTTTGCATGCCAGGCAAGTGCCCTAACTGTTGAGCCACCACTCCAGCCCCTACAGTAGTCTTTTCTTCAGTTATTTTAAGATTTTACCACTAATTTAAAGCAATTTAATAATGATTTACTCTAGTATAGTTTTCTACTTTCTTGGCTTTCAGATTCATTGAGCTTCTTGGACCTGTGGGTTTATACTTTTCATCAAATTTGGTTAAATTTTGACCATTGTGTCTTTTCTTTTCTTTCTTTCTTTTTTTTTTTTTTCAGGGCTGAGGATCGAACTCAGAGCCTTGCGCATGCTAAGCAAGCGCTCTGCCACTGAGCTAAATCCCCAACCCTGACCATGTGTCTTGACATATTTTTTCTGTCCATGTTCCTTTCACTCTTTGAATGATACGTTAGATTGCTTGAAGTTGTCTCACAATTTACTAATACTCCGTCCGTTTTTGTTTCCAGACTTTCATCTGCTCTGTTTTATCTCTAACAGTTTGATTTGGTTGTCTCCTTGCTCATCCATACTTTTACCTTTTTGAATATATGGAATATATTTATATTGGTCATTTTAATGTTATTGTCTACAAGTCAGTTCTAGTTCTGTTTCTTATTGATTGGTTTTACATTGTTGAGTGCTGAATTTTTTATTATTATTATTATTCCTTTAGGTTATTTTTAAGTTTTGTTCTGGGATGCAGTTACCTGGAAACTGTTTTTTTTGTTTGTTTGTTTGTTTTGTTTTTTAAGTGTGTTACTTAGGACAAGAGCAGCCTTTAGTCTAAACCACTTGCCCCACTATTAAGGGAGTACCCTTTAAGGCCTGTTTAGTATGAGATTTTTGGCCTCTGCTCATTTCCAGGCAGGAATGAGCTCCAAGAATTCTGCCTGCTGCTTTCCAGTAGTTCTTTCCCCAGCACTGAGTAGTTTCCTAATGACAGTGCTGTAATGTAGCTCTGAGGCTATCCTTCAATCCAGACTCCCAACAATTAAGGTCACAGTCTGCAACAAAACCTGTCTGAATTGTCCTCAGTTCAGATACCAGTTGCAGGTGAAGAGTTCTCTAGGCCACCTGCATTTTTGACCAATTGAAGGCAAATTGAGGGTTCCCATTACCTTCATATTCAGTAAGATGCATAATAGCTCACAGAATCCAGGAAAATACTATACTTATGATTATAGTTTTATTATAAAGAATACAAATCAGGACCAGATAATGGAAGAGACTTGCAGAGTGAGGTTTGGGGGAGGGTCCCAAACACAACCTGTTACGTCCTCTTTGTGGAATCAGGACCCACTACCCATCCAGTGCATTATATGTTTACGGACCAGGAATTTGAACTAAGCTTTGATGTTCAGAGTTTTAATGGGGATTTAATTATGTAGGTGTGATTGATGAGATCACTGGGCACATGATTGAACTCAGTGACCAGCCACTCTGCCCTTCCTGGAGGAGGTCAGACTGATGTCACCTGGTTTAAAGGCCCAGCTCTAATCACATGGGATCTTTCTAGCACAGCCTGTCCCATCATTTACTCCACATAAAGTATCCTCCAAAATTCATTTCTATAAATTTTCTAAGAGGATTTTTGTTAACAACCAGAACATATTTTATTTTAAAACCAGAAAAAAATGAAGCTATTTAAGGAAGCTTATTAAAAATTATTAATATAAATAGAACATAATGACATATGACTAATGATAGTGGTAGAGCCTTAATTTCAAACCTTGGCAGTCAGATTCTAAGGCATACTTCTTTCATTGTTAAACCCCTAGTTAACCAAATGGAAATTAGAAAGATGCATACACTGTCACATCATATGATTAAATAAATAAATACACACTCTTTTTCTCAAACTCAATATTCTGCTTTATTTTCCTGGCATTCAGATTTGGGGCTTCTTTCTTTTGATTTTATCTTTTTTTTTTTTAATGTTAGGTGGGCCTTTGGAGCTAACAGAAAAATTATGAGTTTATCCTCACAGCCCTAGAACTTTCTTACTGATTTTCTTCACTTCTACCTTCACAAAATTTCTCTAACCTTCATGCACTGTTCTTTTTATAACAATCTTAGCAACATTGTCATATTGACAAAATACAATTCACATTTGTAGTATAAATTATAAATAATTGTTTGTACCAAATTGAGGTTGTTGTACTTTTAAAAAAGAATTGGCCAGCCCATGTGTTCTCATTTGTTTAAATCCCTGTACTGGGGCTCTGTGTTTTGAAAGGATTAAGAATAGCCCTGGTTGTGATTTACTCTCTGGGCAGTATCTTTTATTTTTAGAAACTTTTTCAATCCAGACTTAGTTAACTTGTGGGATTTCCTCAAAGTTATAGTTTAGTCTATAAACTTAACCCACTCTCAGATTATTTCCATTTTTAAGTTTGTTTGCTTTCTAAGAATGAAATTCTTATCTTGGGGTTTGCCCAAAAATGTTTCTAAGTGATGTCAGACTCCTTTTGCACTAAACAGAATAAACCTTGATACAATTGTTTGAATTTATAGGGAAATTATTTCTCAGGTTTCACTTGTTCTGGTGGTATTTATTTGTTGAAAAACACATCATATTTAGATGATCCATGCCTAGTTAATTGTATTTTCCTTTATTTTTTTTCATGTTTTTCGAAAATGTCTTTAATTTCTATCTTAATTTCCCTAACTTTTTACTCCTGCAAATAAGGTGTAAAGATAATTGGCATATAGATGTGCTTATCATATTTATTGACACAGAATATTTTTTGGAATTGTTTTAAATTCAAATGATCAGTTTCAGTTAGAATGAAGATCTATGCTATGGATCTATGTTATCATTTTATAGTTATGTGAATAGTTTTTAAATGGTGAATTTTTATGGGGGGACTAGAAAGGGACTGACCAAACTCATTAACTTTATATGAGGAACACATATTTTTTTAATATGGCTAAATTTAAATAATAATTAATGTTCATAAAATGAGTTTTAAAAATGTCTTTATCACTTTTTTTAGTACAACACCTCAGGTATTGAGCCCCACTATTACATCTCCCCCAAATGCACTGCCTCGAAGAAGTTCTCGACTTTTTACTAGTGACAGCTCTACAACCAAGGTAATTTAAAGAATTCTGGGTGTCACATTTACTTACCGCTTTCCCTGCTAAAATACATGTTCATTGACAACTTCATCTCTACAAATAGAGGCTAGAATTTAAAAAATTTTTTTTAATTTGGAAAGCTAGCTATAATTTCTTAGTCCTTCAGTAAATGTTGAATAACAATCTTGAAATGACAAAATTATAATAAAGCACAGTGGTTATCAGGAGATACCACCGGGCAGAGAATGTGCTATAAAAAGCATAGCATAAAAGAATTTCTTTGTAGTAGTAAAATAGTTCCATAATTGAAGCATGGTGGTTGATTTCACAAATCCAGTTATGTAAAAAAAAAAAAAAAAAAAACAAAACACAGAACTATACATACATACAAATGCACACACAAGAGTTCAGATGAAAACCAAAATCCAAATGAGGCCTATAGCTCAATTCAGAGGATTGTATTTCAGTTCCTTGATGTGATTTTATACCACTGATAAAGAGAAATGGAAATTCTCTGTTTTCTTTGCATCTGTCTTCTTGCAAATTAAAATTATTTCAAAATTAAAGTTTTAAAAATTAAAGGGCCTCATTATGCCTTTGTTGAATTTTCATGGTCCATTGACACATTGTGGATAATTTGTTGTATCCAAATCAATAATTTTATGACATCAGTTGTAGTGCTCTGAGACAATTAGTATTGCATCCACTTATTTTCTTACTATAAAACAATGAGAATGTGTATGCTTTCAAAAAAAGAACAATGTAGACTTACTTAACCATAATAAGTTAATGCAGTTTATGTTCAGAATTACTAAATTTAAAATTGACTTTGAAGACTGTTGTTTTTATAAAATTTCTGCTGAGAAAAATATAAATTAATCAAGATTGTGCATTTATATCTGATACTGGAAAGGGTTAAGGGAAAATTCTAAAATACGTGAGGATAAAGTATGGAATTTTTCCCTTTTACAGGAGAATAGTAAAAAATTAAAAATGAAGTTTCCACCTAAAATCCCAAACAGAAAAACAAAAAGTAAAACTAATAAAGGAGGAATAACTCAACCTAATATAAATGATAGCCTGGATATTACAAAATTGGACTCTTCCATCATTTCAGAAGGGAAAATATCCACAATCACACCTCAGATCCAAGCTTTTAATCTACAAAAAGCAGCTGCAGGTCTGTTTTAAATGCTTAATATGCTCTTTTTGTTTCACTTTATATATATTTATTTTAAGTAGATTTCTTTCTGTTCATTACACTGCTTTTATTGTTTTCTAGAAAGATGGAATTTTTAATGGATTAGTTTGTAATTAGCCTTTCTAGAAAACCAGTTTTATTGTTTTTCTCCTTTGTTTACCATATTGTTTTCTCCTAGAAGGTTTGATGAGCCTTCTTCGTGAAATGGGAAAAGGTTATTTAGCTTTGTGTTCATACAACTGCAAAGAAGCTATAAATATTTTGAGCCACCTGCCTTCTCACCATTACAATACTGGTTGGGTACTGTGCCAAATTGGAAGGGCCTATTTTGAACTTTCAGAATACATGCAAGTAAGTATAGAAAACAGGTATATATGTCTTTCTAGAAATAATTTAAGTGAAACTAAAATAGTCATGCTTGAGAAGACTAGATCTAAAAGGTCAATATTTGCTACGTTGTTTATATAATTATTTTCTCAGGAATTAAGGATGTAGCTCAGTAGTAGGGTGCTTGCCTAGCATGCCAAGACCTTGGGTTTGATACCCAGAATCACAAAAAAGAAAAGAAACCTAGCATATCAGTATTTATAAATTAAGGGATACTTTAAATTCTTCGGGCTTTCTTGAGAGACTTGTGAGAACAATGTCATCAGTGTATTCTTATGTGGAATGCCTCATATTCTGCTCATTTGGATCTGAAAAGTCATATGTATGTACCATGTAGTAGATGGGTATAATCTAAATTCTTCCTACAATATGCAGCTATTTATGAATTTTTATCTTTTTTTTTATACTGGAGATTGAACCCAAGGGCACTTTACCACTGAGCTATATATCCCCAATCCTTTTTATATTTTATTTTGAGACAGGGTCTCACTTTGTTGTTTAGGGCCTCACTAACTTTCTGAGGCTGGCCTTGAACTAACAACCCTCCTGCCTCAGCCTCCTGAGTTGCTGAGATTACTGGTGTGCACCACTGGACCCAACTCTAATATGTTTTATAAATTTGAAGAGTGCTGTGAAGAAAATTGTATAATTGAGGACACAATATCCTTGTCACAAGGTTTTTATCCTTTTAGTTAAAGTTGTTGCCAAAGTTGTTTTGTGTGTGTACATGTATGTTTTTGTTTGGAGTTTTGGTTTTTGGTTTGGGGGGACGGGGATTGTTGTTGGGAATTAAAACCAGGGGTGCTGTGCTGCTGAGCTGTATCCCAGGCCTTTTTATTTATTTTTTCATCTGGTTTTTGTTTTTCCAACACTTTGTTGTGTATGTAGTGCTGGGGTTTGAACCCAGGTCCTTGCACATTCCACACAAGTGCTCTACTGCTGAACTACCTCTCCAGCCCCAGCCTTTTTATTTTTTTATTTTATGATAGTTTCTGTAAGTTATGGAGGCTAACCTTTGCTATAAATGAAATCAAACACGTGTTCAGGTGTGAGTGAGCAAGGCAGAAAATTTACTTCAGCTGAAGGGCGAAAGAAAATGCACCCCCAGCAAGGAAATGAGGGGTTTTTAATTCCGACCTGACGCAATAATGCCCTTTGCTCTAATTGGAGGATTTCAAGTGTACAGTCTGTGCAGTTGGCTGAGATAAGGTGGAGGCAGGTGCAAAGAGGAAGTAGGTGGCGACTGGGAGAGAGTGGGGGTGGGGGTCACCACAAGTGTGGTGAGGGTTGCAGTAAGTCAACAAAGTTCATCAGAAGAGAATGGGTGGGTATCGGAAGGGGTCTTTGGAAAGAGGTGGGCGTACACAGGTGGGGGAGTTAGTATCTTCAAAGGGGAGGGGGATCTAAAATGTAGGTAGTGGGTTATATATCACAATCTTTCAAGTTGGAGAGAAAAGACATACATCTTATACCTTGAACTTGCATTCCTCCTGCCTCAGCCTCCTGAGTACCTGAGTAGCTTGGATTACAGCCATGAAGCACTGTGCCTGGGAACTTTCTCTCTCTCTCTCTCTCTCTCTCTCTCTCTCTCTCTCTTTCTCTCATTCTCTTAAGTTTATTTTAGTTGTAGATGGACAGAATATCTTTATGCAGTGCTAAGAATCGAACCCAGTGCCTCACATGTGCTAGGTAAGCAATCTGCCACTGAGCTACAACCCCAGCCCAAGTTATCTCTCTTTTTTTTTTTTTTTTTTAATAAAGAGAGAGGAACAGTGAGAGAGACAGAGAAAGAGAGAAACAACTTTATTTAGTTTTTCACATGGCCTTCGTTGCTCCAACACTTAGTTGTGTATGTGGTGCTGGGGTTTGAACCCGGGTCCTTGTGCTTGCCAGGCAAGCACCGAAACCGCTGAGCCACCGCTCCAGCCCCTCAAGTTATCTCTTTATATGAGAAAAGGAAAGGATGATTAATCTAAAGTCAAAGAAAATTCTAATTTCCAACATAAATCACTTCTCAATTCTGTCCAGAGCATTTTCTCCCCATCCTTAAGCTTATAAGGGAAAGGGGGGGAGGTTAAGAAAATTTCTCTGATATGGATTAAAGTTGACAAGGTTACTTTCTAGAATATGTTTCCATGCATGTTCTAGACTCTAACACAGTGAGGCACACAACTTCTAGGCCCCACGGAATATATTATATTCTAGTAAGAGACAGATTATAAGCCAATAAATGTGTAAGGACAGGTGGTAAGAAGTTCTATGAAGAAAAACAAAGCCTGGTAACAAAGAATGGGCATAGTAAAAGTCTGGTGCTGCTTTTTTCTTTTCTTTTTTTAATGTGCTCAGAATAAGATTACTCTTTTGTTCATGAGCCATGCAGTGATAAAGGGGGAAAGTGTTCTTCCAGGCAGATAATGAATGCAGACAATATTTCTTCATGAAATTTTGTATAGTATTAAAAAGAGAAATGTAGCCAGAAAACCTTAGTCATTGCTGGGAGACCCATACTGAGATTATGGCCATTACTGGTACACAGTGTATATGCAAAAAGGCAAAAGCTATGTTTGGAAACCCTTTTCAAAAATATTTCTAGTTTATTGTTTCACAGGTACTTTGGAATAAATTTATTTTGTTGTTTATCATAGTTACAGACCAGTGAATAACCCAAATAATTAACTAAAAATAGCCTTTTATAGCTTAATTTTATTAGTTTTTCCAGTTTTCTTTTTGTCTATACTATAATCACTTTTCAAAAGAAGCAATAGATTTTGAAATATTTGAAAACAAAAGGTACCTGTATTTGGTTGTTTGTGTGTGCACGGTGCTGGGGAGAGAAACTGGGTGCTTTGCCTCTACCGTACATCCCCATCCCTTAAAGCCTCACTAGGTTGTCAATACTGTCCTTGAACTTGTGATCCTCTTTTTAAGAGATTTTAGGGAAGTTACAAATCATTCAACTAGTTCTTAGATGCAATGTGGCCATTTCTTGGGAAAACATTCCAGTTTTTTTGTTTGTTTTTTTAAAGAGAGAGAGAGAGAGAATGAATTTTATTTAGTTTTTCATGTGGCTTTCGTTGCTCCAAGACTTCATCGTGTACGTGGTGCTGGAGTTTGAACTTGCATACTGGCACATGACGGGCAAGCGCCCTAACCACTGAGCCACTACTACAGCCCACATTCCAGGTGGTTTTTTGTTGTTGTTTTGTTTTTGTTTTTTGTTGTTGTTGTTGTTGTTTTTTAAAGAAAGAGGGACGGTGAGAGAAAGAGAAACAATTTTTTATTTAGTTTTTCATGCAGCTTTTGTTCCTCTGAGACTTCGTTGTGTATGTGGTACTGGGGTTTGAACTCGGGTACTCACACATGCTGAGCAAGCGCTGTAATCACTGAGCCACCATTCCAACCCCACATTCCAGGTTTTTAAAATATCTTTTTCTTATTTTCTATCTTCATTTCATTAGAATATTTCAAATATTGCCTTTTCTTTCTTCTCCCTAGGAGAGAGAGAAAAAGAGACAATTTTATTTATTTTTTTCATCTGGTTCTTGCTTTTCCAACACTTAGTTGTGTATGTGGTGCTGGGGCTCAAAACCTGGATCCTCACACATGCCAGGCAAGCACTCTTAACTGCTGAACCACTGTTCCAGCCCCAAATATTCCCTACTCTTAACTACACCTTGAGAATTTTGAAATTGCTAAGTTAATGAAGAAACTAATTGGTTTCATATAGTCAGATTTTGTGTGGAGAGAAGCATGATTCTGGAATCTGTGAATTTGGTGAGCTTTCAGATCATAACCTGACAGCTGAGGTGAGATGCACACAGGACAGGACAGTTGGTAGGTAGTGGTTTGAGTTCATGACAGGTACAGCATTAGTATATATGCTCAACATGTCATAGAGTTGCTAGCCATCTTAACTTGGTTTCAACTTAACCACTCAGAAAAAATCAGTGCAGAAATTGACTTCTGCTGCACAAAATCTTTCTTTTATCATTCCTGGGAGTGTTAGTCTATAAAGCCATTATCAAAATTTGAAAGTTTGTTGTTGTTTGTTTATTTGTTTTTTTTTTTTTTTTTTTTTTAAAGAGAGAGGGACAGTGAGAGAGACAGAGAAAGAGAGAAACAACTTTATTGAGTTTTTCACATGGCCTTAGCTGCTCCAACACTTAGTTGTGTACGTGGTGCTGGGGTTTGAACCCAGGTCCTCATGCTTGCCAGGCAAGCGCTGAAACCACTGAGCCACCGCTCCAGCCCCTGTTTATTTGTTTTAAGAAAATATCAACTTGTCTTTTTCCCCCGCTGGTGCTAGGGATTTAATCCAAGAACCTTGTACATGCCAGGCAAGCACTCTACCACTGAGCTCCATCCATAACCTGCTGTAGAGTTCATGTTCTTACCACAGCTTAGTGTATATAAACTAGGTTAACTATGATATGATTGTGTTAATATTTGACCTATCACAGAGGGTTGCTTATTATTCCTTTGTTAATAATAATTCACTTTAAAAATATAATACAAAGCAACATTTAGGTCTGTAAGTCAGACCAGAGCTCTGACTATATATATGTTAAATTGCGTCAACTTGTTTCCCCTTACTAGTTTTTGTGTTTTAGGCTGAAAGGATATTCTCAGAAGTTAGAAGGATTGAGAATTATAGAGTTGAAGGCATGGAGATCTACTCTACAACACTTTGGCATCTTCAAAAAGATGTTGCTCTTTCAGTTCTTTCAAAAGACTTAACAGACATGGATAAAAATTCACCAGAGGTATGGTGACCAAAACATTTTGCTTACATAGTTAACTTTTTTTTCTCAATTTATTTTTCTTATTATTAGTGCATTATAGTTTTACTTAATGATGGGATTAGTTGTTGCATGTTCCTAAATTCACACAAATCAGCAATACAATTTGTTCAATATCCTCCTAATCCTAACCCTTCTATCTCCCTCCTCCCATCCTCTGATCCCTTGCCTTTCTTCTGGGTCCTATATTGTTCCTAAAAAACCCAAATACAGTGATATAATTCTTATACCTATGAAGAACATGTTTATATATATGGCTATTAATATATGCAATAGCATTTATAACTGCTTGGAATGTACCATGCTTTATCTTAGTTCCAACATTTCCCCTTTTCCTCCCTTCCTAACATCCCTTGTTATTCTTAAAAATATTTGACAACAAGATTAAACATTTACGTTTTTGTACAGGTATGCAGCATAGCTTGTTCAAATAGCTTATAAAGTATCCTGCAACTGTATCACATAAATATTAGCATTTTGCATTTTTGTTCTATGGATCTTAATATATGAGTTTGTCTACCTTACTCCCAAGCCTGGGTTTAGGTCCATCCTCCACAAATGAGGGAAACCGTTCAGCCCTTTACTCTCTGGATTTGGCTAACTTCACTGAGCTTGATTTCTTCCAGTGCCATCCATTTACCTTCAATAGACGCAATATCATTTTTTCTAAACAGCTGAGTAGAACTCCATTGTATATGTATACCAGAGTTTTTGGATCCATTCATCCAGTGAGGGGAATCTGGGTTGGTTCCATAATTTAGCTATTGTAAATTGAGCTGCTGTGAACATGGATTTTACTGTGTTGCTGTAATGTGCTGATTCTAACTCCTCTGGGAAAATACCCAGAAGAGGTATAGCTGGGTCGTATGGTGGATCCAAGCCTAATTTTTTGAGGAGTCGCCACACTGCTTTCCAGAGTGGCTTTTCCAAAAGTCTGCAGTTCCACCAACAGAGTGCTAATGTTCCTATCTCTCCACAGCCCCTGTAGCATTTGTTATTGTTTGTATTCTTCATCATTGCTGGTCTGACTGGAGTGAGGTGAAAACTAAATGTAGTTTTGATTTGCATTTTTCTTATTACTAGTGATTTAGAACAGTTTCTCATGTATTCATTGGCTTGCTCAATGTCCTCTGTCAAGAAGTTTCTTTTTAACTCTTTGGCCTATTTATTAATTGGATTGTTTGTGTTTTTGTTATTGAGTTTTTTTAATTCTTTGTAAATTTTGGATATTAGTCCCCTGTCAGAGGGATCAAGGCCATGACTCTCTCTCATTCTGTAGGTGGTCTCTTGACTATTCTATTTCCTTGGCTGTACAGAAACTTTTTAGTTTAATGGCATCCCACTCATTGATTTTTTTTTTTTTAAAGAGAGAGGGACAGTGAGAGAGACAGAGAAAGAGAAAAACAACTTTATTTAGTTTTTCACATGGCCTTAGTTGCTCCAACACTCAGTTGTGTATGTGGTGCTGGGGTTTGAACCCAGGTCTTCGTGCTTGCCAGGCAAGTGCCGAAATCGCTGAGCCACCGCTCCAGCCCTCACTCATTGATTTTCAACTGTAATTCTTTCACTTTAGGAGTCTTGTTGAGGAAGTTGATGCCAACTCCCATATGCTGGACTGTTGGTCCTAATTTTTCTTCCAGCAGTTGTATGGTAGCTGGCTTAATTCCTAATTCCTTGATCCATTTATATTTGAATTTTGTGCAAGGTGAGAGATAAGGATTTAATTTCAATTTTCTGCAAGTGGCTGTTCAGTTTGTCCAGCACCGTTTGTTGAATAGGCTCTCTCTCCTCTTATGTGATATTCTGACTCCCTTTGTCAAAGATCAGATGTTTAAAGATCTGTGGATTTGTCTCAGAGTCTTCTATTCCATTGGTCTTCATTCCTATTTTGATACCAATACCATGCTGTTTTTAATACTACAGCTGTATAGTATAATTTTAGATCTGGTATTGCAAAACCACCTGTTTTGTCTTTCTTACTTAGTAATGTTTTGGCTATTCTGGGTTTCTTGTTCCATATGAATTTGAGAATTGCTTTTTCTATATCTGCAAAGAATGACATTGGAATCTTGATGGGGATTGCATTGAATCTGTATAGTGCTTTTGGCAGAATGGCCATTTTAATTATATTAATTCTGCCTAACCAGCAGCATGGGACATCTTTCCATCTTCTCTGGTCTTCTGCAATTTCTGTTTTCAGTGTTCAATAATTTTCCTTGTAGAGGTCTTTTACTTCTCTTGTTAGATTAATTCCCAAGTTTTTTATTCTTTTAGAGGATATTGTGAATGGGACCAGTTTCCTAATTTCTTCTTCTGCCCTAATATTGTTGGCATATAGGAAAGCTATTGATTTATGGGTGTTGATCTTGTAGCCTCCTACTTTGCCGAATCTGTTTATTAGCTGTAGCAGTTTTCTGGTTGAGTTTTTTGGATCATATCATCTAAAAGGGGTACTTTGACTTCATTTCTTCCTATTCTTATCCCTTTGATTTCCTCCTCTTGCCTGTTTGCTCCAGCCAGGGTCTCGAGGACTATATTGAAAAATAGTGGTGAAACCGGGTTGCCTTGTCTTGTTCCCGAGTTCAGTGGAAATGCTTTAACCTTTCTCCATTTAGTATTATACTAGCTGAGTGTTTGGCATATATGGCCTTTACAAAGTTAAGATAAGTTTCTTTGATCCCTATTTTCTCCAGAGTTTTGAGCATAAATGGGTGCTGGATTTTATTGAAGTCCTTTTCTGCATCTATTGAGATGATCATATGGTTTTTGTCCTTCATTCTGTTTAAGTGATGAATCACATTTATTGATTTGTATATGTGGAATCAGCCTTGCCTACCTGGAATGAAGCCCCACTGATCATGATGAATTATTTTCTTGATGGATTTTTGAATGCGGTTTGCAAGAACCTCATTAAGGATTTTTGCATCAATATTCATGAGGGATATTGGTCTATAGCTTTCTTTTTTCAATGTATCTTTTTTGGGTTTTGGTATCAGAGTTATGGCTGCTTCATAAAAAGTGTTTGGGAGAGTTCCCTGTTTTTCAATTTCTTGGAATAGCTTATTAAGGAGAGGTATTAGCTCACCTTCAAAGGTGTGGTAAAACTCTGCGGAGAAACCATCAGGTCCTGGGGTTTTCTTTTTTAGGAAACTTTTAATTGCTGTATGGATTTCAGTGCCTGTTATTAGGCTGTTTAGGATTTCGATTTCATCTTGTGTCAGTTTGGGGATGTGGTCTAGAAATTTGTCCATGTCATCCAGAACATCTGATTTAGAGGAGTATACTTTTTCAAAATATGTTCTGCTAATCTGATTTCAAAGGAGTCAGTGGTGATCACTCCCTTTTCGTTGGTAATTTTGTTGATTTGCTTTGATTCTCCTTTTAGCTAGATTAGCTAGGGGTCTGTCGATTTTATTTATTTTTTCCAAGAACCAGCTCTTGGATTCAACAATCCTTTTTATTGTTTTTTTATTCTCAATTTCATTTATTTCAGCTTTGATCTTAATTATTTCCTGTCTTTTGCTGGCTTTGGAACTAGACTGTTCTTCGTTTTATAGAGATTTGATTTGGAGCATAAGCTTATTTGTTAGGGATTGCTCCTGATTCTGAATGTGGACACATAGTTAACTTTTGATCCCCCTTAAAAAATGGAGATGAGGGGCTGGAGCAGTGGCTCAGGAGTTTTGGCGCTTGCCTGGCAAGCACGAGGACCCGGGTTCAAACCCCAGCACCACGTACACAACTGAGTGTTGGAGCAACTAAGGCCATGTGAAAAACTAAATAAAGTTGTTTCTCTCTTTCTCTGTCTCTCTCACTGTCCCTCTCTCTTAAAAAAAAAACAAAAAACCAAAAAACAGAGATGAATCAAGTACAGTTTTGCCTCACTTACCAAGAGGGATATGTTCTGACAAATGTGTTGTTAGGCAATTTTGTCATTGTATAAAACATCATAGACTAAAATTACACAAAGGCCAATATGACATCACTATGCAATATAATCTTTCTTTCTTTCTTTTGTTAAGAGAGAGTGAGAGAGAGTTTATTTTTTCATCTGCTTTTTGTTTATTGTCCACTTAGTTGTGTTTGTGGTGCCAGACATCAAACCCAATTCCTTTCAAATTCCAAGCAAGTGCTCCACTGCTGAGCCACCTCTCCAGCCCCACATTCAGTATAATCTTAAGGGACTGTTTTTATACTTGGGATCCATCACTGATCAAAATGTCATGACTGTTGTTCAAATGCTATTTAGTATCAACCACATATTTTCCTTTAGCTAGGCAGAGACTCAGAGAAGAGGAAGTCCTAGAATATGTGGTGCAGATTCAAAAATAGAAAAATCAAAAAGCAGGTGTTCATTCAGGATTAACCAAGATTTGACTGTTAAAGTTGCTGTTACCAAGATTAGAATTCATTGAGCACAAGTAATATAGATTGAAGGAAGTGATTTTAAATTAAAATAGTAATTTTAATTGTTGTTTTTAAGATAGAAGTATGATTAATTCACATTCTTCAGAGTTTTGTGTTATTACTATTTTTTGTTTGTTTTTTATTTTTGATAAGTATAAAAGACTAGGATTTACACAAGTGAAAAGAAAACAAACAGTCCTCCCTTCAGGTCAAGAAAGAACCTGATAAGTCAGCTTGGGTGGCTATGACAGGAGGACTATAGGTTCAAAGCTTAGTAGCTTCAGCAACTTAGCCAGACCCTGTCTCAAAATAAAAAGGACTGGGGCTGGAGCTGGGTCTCCATGTTTAAGCGCCCCTGGGTTCTATCCCTGGTACCAACAAAAATTAAAAAATAAAGAGGGCTGGCGATGTGACTCGGTAGTAAAGCACACCTGGGTTAAATGCCCATTACCAAAAAATAAAATAAAATAAAAAGAATATTTAGTTCAATATAGTCCTTGAAATCCTAGCCAGAGCAATAAGACAAAAGAAGAAATTCACAGGAATTTGAATAGGAGAAGAGGAAGTTAAACTATCTCTCTTTGCTGAAGATATATTCCTAGACCTAGAAGACCCAAAAAACTCCATCAGAAGGATTTAACAAAGTGGATACAAGATCAACACTCATAAATCAGTAGCTTTCCTATACTCCAACAATAATTTGTCTGAACAAGAAATCAGGAAATCTATCCCATTCACAATTACCTCTAAAACAAGAAAATACTTGGAAATTAATCTAACAATGGAAGTTAAAAAACTCTACAATGAATACTAAAGAAAGAAATTGAAGATGACATGAGAAGATGGAAAGACATTCCACATTCTTGGTTAAGCAGAATCAACATAATTAAAATGGCCATTCTGAAAATAAATAAATAAATAAAATGGCCTTTCTGCCAAAAGCTCTGTGCAGATTCAGTGCAATCCTCACAAGATACCAATGTCATTCTTCACAGATACAGAAAAATCAATTCTCAATCAAATTCATTTGGAATAATAAGAAACCCAGAATAGCCAAAACATTACTAAGCAAAACAAAACAACAACAACAAAAAAAACAGATGTACACAATACCTGATTTGAAATTATACCACAGAGCTGTAGTAAAATAACAGCATAATATTGGTATCAAACTAAGCATGAAGACCAGTGGAATAGAATAGAAGATACAGACAAACCCACAAATCTTTAACCATGTTATCTTTGACAAAGTGGGCAAAAACATAGTTTGGAGGAAGGACAGCCTGTTCAACAAATGGTGCTGGACAAACTGGACAATCATATGCAAAAAACTGAAAGTAGATCCTTATCTCTCACCATGCACAAAATCAAATCGAAATGAATCAGAGAATTAGGAATTAAACCAGCAACCATACAATTACTAGAAGAAAAAATAGAATCAACATTCCACCATATTGGTGTGGGCACCTTCTTCCTTAAAAGGACTCCCATAGTGTAAGAATTAAAGCCAAGAATCAATGAGTGGGATGCCATTAAATTAAAAAGCTCTGCACAGCTAAGGAATTAGTCAAGAGTGTCAAGAGAGAACCTACAGAACGGAAGAAATGGCCTGCTACTCCTATAACAGGGGACTAACATCCACAATATACAAAGAACTAAAAAACTTTACACCAGAAACACAAAGAACCCAGTCAATAAATGGGCTATGGAACTAAACAAACTTTCAACAAAGGAAGTTCAAAAAGCCAACATATGAGAAAGTGTTCTGCATCACTAGCCATCAAAGAAATGCAAATCAAAACTACATTAAGATTTCACCTCCAGGGGCTAGAGCGGTGGCTCAGCGGTTTCTGTGCTTGCCTGCCAAGCAGGAGGACCCGGGTTCAAACCCCAGCACCACGTACACAACTGAGTGTTGGAGCAACTAAGGCCATGTGAAAAACTAAATAAAGTTGTTTCTTTCTAAAAAAAAAAAAGATTTCACCTCCAGCCAGAATAGCAAAGCTAAAGAATATGAACAATAACAGATGCTGGAGGATTTGAGGGGAGAAAGGAACACTAACACACTGTTGGTGGGACTGTAAACTGGTTCAGCCACGCTGGAGAGCAGAGAAGATACTTCTCAAATTGGGGATAGAACTATACTGGATGACCCAACTATCCCACTCCTAGATATTTTCCCAGAAGACCTAGAATCAGCATATTACAGTAACACTGCTACATCAATGTTTATAGCAGCTCAATTTATAATTAACATTTTGTAGTCAGCCCAAATGTCCTTCACTGGATGAATGAATCCAAAAACTGAAATATATATGCACATATATACACACATACCATGGAATTCTACTCAGCTATTGGAAAGAATGATACCATGGCTTTTGCAGGTAAATGGATAGAAATGGAAAAAATTATGCTAAGTGAAATACGCCAAACCTAGAGACTTAAGGGTTGAATGTTTTCTCTCATGTGGAAGCTAGAGTAAATAGGATGAAAGTTAGTCAAGTTTATTTAGTAGATCCACCAAATTTGAAGTAACACAATCTGGGAGAACTGTAGCTATGAAGAGGGGAGGAGAGGGAGGGAGGGGAGGGAAAGAAAAAGAGGGGTTATCAATTCTGTAGGGTACACTTGACTCCCATGAGAAGCCATATTATACTCAGGCAGGCATGTAAATCTAAAAATTTCATAAATTAATATCCATGTACATGGTCATTTATATCTGTAACATGGAATTACAGAGGAGTAAAGTAAACTTCACCCACTCGAGAAGTGGGTAAAGCAGGGGAGATCCTGACAAGGATGGGGTTTAAGTTACCTTGTCATTACATATGAGTGTATGAATGTGTAGCAATGAATCTCTTCAATATTAGACTAAGTTGAACTAATAAAAAATTTTAAAAAAGAATAGTGATACTTTTGTAACATTTAAACATATAATTAAATAATTCATTCATTCTCATTATTCATAATTTTGTGGTCATTCTGAACATTGAATTAGTGATAGCAAACCATTGCTATTGAAGGAAATGTATACATGTATGTCTTATAGATTATAATCTGACAAACAACTTTTCCTGGTAGGTTTTTTGTTTGTTTGTTTGTTTGGTTGGTTGGTTGGTTGGTTGGTTGGTTTTTTACAAAAGAGAAAATGAGGTTCAGAAATGGTAAGGTATCTTGTGTGAGGCCACCCTACTAACAGGTCCCAGCAGTGGAATTCAAATTCTAGCTAACTGCCTTCAGAGCCAGGGCTTCCTGCACTACACTGAACTGCCCCCCACAGGCTCTGTCCTCTGTTCATTTCTGTGTAAGAGCTGAGAATGACCTTGTTCCATCTTAACTGAGATTATGTCTTTTGGGCAACTGAAATATTGAGTCCACAAATGACCATAAAAGCATAATTAATATTGATTTTTGGTTTTACAAATACATTTCAGTGAGTAGGCAAATTTGCAAATATGAAAATGAGAACAGATGTTGACAAAAACTTTTCTGTTTTTGTCTTTCTGTTCTAAGTGAGATCTGAGACTTGGTTTTAGTCATAGGTTTGATTTTGTAGAACAAAACATTTTATTTATATATTCATCTTTTGTTTCCTTTTTTCAGGCCTGGTGTGCTGCGGGGAACTGTTTCAGTCTACAGCGGGAACATGATATTGCTATTAAATTCTTCCAGAGAGCCATCCAGGTTGATCCGAATTATGCTTATGCCTATACTCTATTAGGGCACGAGTTTGTGTTAACTGAAGAACTTGATAAAGCATTAGCTTGTTTTCGAAATGCTATCCGAGTAAATCCTAGACATTATAATGCATGGTAAGTGCTAATGAAATACAAAGACAAAGTCTGATTGATGGCTTTTTTTTTTTAACAGTAAAGAGATATCTAACCATAAAAAAATTACTGAGTAATGTATATTTTTGACTTGTATGTATGTTTTTTAATGGATTATATCTTACTTCTAAATAGTTACATTGCTGGAAAAGTGGCCAAGAAAAACAAGCCAATTTTTGCTGATGCATCAATCAGTCAAGTTTGTCTTCTCTTCAAATATACAGAAGTTCTTAATATTTTAAGAACTCAGCTCTTAGAGCGGTGGCTCAGCGGTTACGGTGCTTGCCTGGCATGCACAAGTACATGGGTTCAAACCCCAGCACCCACATACACAACTAAGTATCATAGCAACGAAAGCCATGTGAAAAACTCAATAAAAATTGATTCTTCCTGTCTAAAAAAAAAAGGACTCAGCTCTTTAAAGATCTTGTTTTGTTTCTTCATTATGTGTAGGGTCTATTCTGCTGTTTTGCAGTAGTTACATTCTTAATCAAGTTTACCACATGAAAAATTGTGTCATAGGAGTATTCAGACTGGCAAGCTTTTCCTGAAAAGAATATAAAATACTAAGTTATTTAGGTAATATTATATATCTAAATTATTATTCTAATTCCATAGTAAATAGCCTTTCTTGTATTATTTCCACCTTCACTATCATTACCACAGTCTTTTTATACCTCTTCACATATAAAACCATTACAATGATTAACAAAGCCACTCAAAGCAACTATATTGTGTTTTTTCTCATTCATTTTGTCTTATTATGAGAGATCTTCTTATGTATCCATGCATTCTATTTTCTTTCTTTCTTTTTTGTTAAGAGAGAGAAAGAGGGATAGTGAAAGAGAGAGAAAGAGAATCAAATCAATTTTACTTAATTTTCCATGTGGCTTTCGTTGCTCCAACACTTCGTTGTGTACATGGTACCGGGGTTTGAACCTGTGTCTTGGTGCATGCCAGAGAATCACTGTAACCACCAAGCCACCACTCCAGGACCCCATGCATTCTATTTTCAGTTGACATTCTGAAAATTCAGAATACCTGTATATCAACACTATTGCATAGCCTTTAAAATTTATAATTTTCAAGTCTATAATCAGGAGAATGTGCTTTTGATACAATAAGTAGGAGGAAGGAGAGCCATACATGACATTACATTTACTGTAATTACAACAGATCAAGAATGTGGAGGAGGGCTGGATCAGTGGCTCAGTGGTTAAGGTGCTTGCTTGGCATGCACAAGGACCCGAGTTCAAACCCCAGCACCACATACACAACCATGTGTCAGAGCAATGAAAGCCATGTGAAAAACTCAATAAAAATTGATTCTCTATGTCTTTCTTTCTCTCACTGTCCTTCTCTCAAAAAAAAAAAAAGTCTAAGAATGTGGAAACAGGGGCTCAGCGGTTACAGCACTTGCCCAGCATGCGTGAGGATGCGGTTCAAACCCCGGCACCATGTACACAACGAAGTGTCGGAGCAAGGAAAGCCACATGAAAAACTAAATAAAATTGATTCTCTCTTTCGCTCTCTCCCCCGCCCCCACTGTCCTTCTGTCTTAAAAAGAGAGAGAAAAAGAAAGAAATGTGGCAATAGCATGGTTAGTAGTTCAGCCGTCAGAATCAAAGGAGCTGGCTAGAATCCTTAATAGCTATATAACTTTAAGAAAGTTACTTCTGAGCCTGTTTCCTTATTTGAAAATGGGAATGTTAATAGCACCTATCTTCTTAATTCTTCTAGGAATAAATGAAATAATTCACATTAAGAGTTTAGCAGAGCTGGGTACAGTGATGCACACTTGTAGTCCCAGGCAGAAGCAAAAGGATTTCTTGCTCAGGAGTTCAAGTTCAGCCTGGACAATATAGCAAGATGCTGTCTATAAAAAATAATTTAGCAAAGTATGTGGCACACACATATAATATCACTCAATACAAATTGTTAATTCTAGATTATAGTGGTCAGTTTAAGGAAGTGGTTTCTTTTTTCCCCCATTATAATAGTGTTATATGATTAGTTGGATTGACTTGTTTTTACTTGTAAAAATGTCTGTTCTAAAATGTTTTAATGATTTTTGTCATGACTTCTACTTTTTGTCTCCCCTGTAAGACTACCAGTATTTTTCCACTGGCTTATTAAAATGCTAAATACCATACATACCGTTATTAGTTTAACTAAATTAGCAGCCAAAAGTTCTGTCCCTAAAATTATACTTTTATTTTATATTTGCAGGTATGGTTTAGGAATGATTTATTATAAGCAAGAAAAATTCAGCCTTGCAGAAATGCATTTCCAGAAAGCACTTGATATCAACCCTCAAAGTTCAGTTTTACTTTGCCACATTGGTGTAGTAAGTAATTTTCTAAACATAAGTGCTCTGTTTTCTCTCTTTATTAATATGTTTGTTAATTAATTGTTATAACAAAAATTGAAACTTTTGTTATTATTGTTATTGAAACAGGATCCTAGAGCCTTTCACAGCTTTAAAACACTAACTTTTGGGATTGGCATAAGGAAATACTACTGTTATGCCCTCATCTCTTGGGCAAGTCACTTAGTTTTTCAGAATTTCTGTTTTATGAATGAGAAGAAATACCACCTTTTAAAGAATACAGAATAGCAGAATAGTTACTTTTCTTTGTTTTTTGGGGGTAACTAAGGATTGAACCCATGACCTCATGCATGCTAGGCAAGTACTCTACCACTTAGCAACACTCCCAACTCCTATTTTTCAAATAAATTGCTAAAGTAGGTAAAAATGTAATTGTTCTGAGTGACACAGAATTTGTAACAGGAGGTTTCTTGAACACAGTTTTGAAAGGGCTAAATTAAGAGAAGAGTAATAAGCCTGTTGAAATCTATTATCTGACTCAATAATAATACGTTTTATTGTGAAGGAAACATTTTTCTTATGAAGGATAAACCAAGGTTTTGCTTGCCTTTTTGACATAAAGGTTACCAAATATCTGCTGTAAAGATAGAATCATAGCTGGGTACAGTTGGCACATGCTTATAATCCTAGCTATTTGAGAGGCTAAGGCAGAGGATTGCAAGCTCAAGGGCAGCCTGGGCAATTTACCAAAACTCTGTCTCAAGAAATAAAAAGGACAGAGGAGATAGCTCAGTGGTAAAGTATTCCTGGGTTCAATCCCCCGTACCAAATAAAAAATAAGTCGAAGATTATGATTATGAATAATGGTAGATTGGAAGCCAGAGGACCTAGATCTTCATCTGAAAGCAAATTATTGAACATTTCTGACTTTTGTGTTCTCATCTTTAACCGCTATAATTGGAAGAGATTAGAAATAATCTATTAATCATTTGGTAATCAGTTACTCATTTCACTTAAGATAATAGATAATAACCGACCGTATCGCCTTAACTGTAATAGTGTTATTATCTTTACGTTGATATTGGCTAATTATTTGGTTCTCATCTTTCTTTAAAAATACCAGCTCTGGAGAGGTAGCTTAGTGGCAGAGCACATGCTAAGGGACCTGGGTTCCTGGGTTCCATTCTCAGCACCACATGTACAACTAAATGGAGGAAAAACAAAAACTAGATGAAAAAATAAAATTAACTCTTTCTTTCTTTCTCTCACTCACTCTTTTAAAAATAAAAATATCAGGAGGGAGCATTAACATGACCTTTATTTCTTATAGGTTCAGCATGCACTGAAAAAATCTGAGAAGGCTTTGGATACCCTAAACAAAGCCATTGTTATTGATCCTAAGAATCCTCTATGCAAATTTCACAGAGCCTCAGTTTTATTTGCAAATGAAAAATATAAGGTAAGATGTGCATCTCAGTTCTCTTCCACATTGTGTTGCTGAAGTTGTGTCCATCTTTTTTTTCTTTTTAATAAACTAAACATTAACTTAGAGTAGTGGCACATGCCTTTCATCCCAGTTTCTTAGGAGGCTGAGGCAGAAGGATCACAAGTTAAAGGCCACCGGTTGGCAACTTGGCAAGGCCTTGTCTCAAAATTTAAATAAGTAAATAAATGTTATTTGTACTTTAAACTTTTGATCTGAGGCAGTTCATTTTCTCCATTTCCTTTTGTGATATTATTTCATAATAAAATGCTTTTAGGAAGGATGAGTGTGTGGATATTTGGAAATATGTGATGGTTACCTATGTAAAGATTCCATATAAAGAAAAGCAGTTTTTCTATCAGGGAGTTATCATAAAGGTAAGGGGTAAACCATCCTTTTTGGATCAAAATAAGAGAATAAATGATAAATAAAAGTGTATGCATTATTCAAAAAATACTAATTAGGCTACTCATTGGCAGAGGGCTTGCCTAGCATGCTCACGGCCTTGCATTTGACCCAGCACCTCAAAAAAAGAGAAAATACTGAGTACCTGCTGTATTCAATGGGAATATAGTAGTGAATAAGTAACACAGTCACATTTCATGCCTTTGTGGATCTTACCATTTAGTACCCCTCTAGAGGGAGAACAGGAATTAACCAAATAATTACCAAGCAAAAATTACATAATTTTACAAAAATTATGGAACACATAAAGTATAGTGAAATATGAGCACTTATAACAAGGTGACTAGATCAGGTCTGATGTGTTTTGTTCTTTAATTTTCAGTCTGCCTTTCAAATTATGTAACCTGATAGAAGTATTCAGGCAGAAAAATAAGGAATACTGAATAAGAGAAAAAAGATAAAATAACACGAGATTTTTCTTATAATTTATTCAGTCATAAACCATGAATTCAGAATTCTTATTTAAATATCAGGCTTCTGTTTTAATAAATTTTTAACTTGGTATATTGCCAAGAAAAAGAAATTTTGTGTGTACTCACATAAATGTGTTTATAGCATTTATTCATAAACCCACATAATTTCAATAGGCAGGTTGGTATTTAAAGCTTTGTGCCTGCATCAGGAAGAAAGTCCAGACAGAACTTCAATCTCTAGTTTTCAAAGCACTTTCATATACTTCCATATATAACATGATGGGGTTATTATTTTTAACTAAAATTGTGATGAAATCAAGAGTTGTCACCACTTGCATCTTTCATAAAGAAGTGAGCATGCTCTTGCATGCACATATGTTCAGTGTACTATGGTAAATGTCTGCCATTTCTTAGTTCCTGTTGTCACATAGGTATTTTTTGTGCATTTTATTTTCACAGTGTGAATTAATGCAATGCAGAAATATGAGCTAGTAAGCTTTTATTAAGATGATTTAGGGGACTGGAGCATGTGTGAGGACATGGGTTCAAACCCCAGCACCACATATACAACAAAGTGTCAGAGCAACGAAAGCCACATGCAAAACATGAAATTGATTCTTTCTTTCTCTCTTTTAAAAAATTTTATTATTATTATTATTATTATTATTATTATTATTATTATTATTATTATTTGGAGCCAGGCACGGTGGTGCACGCCTGTAATCTCAGTGGCTCAGGAGGCTGAGGCAAGAGGATCACAAGTTCAAAAACAGCCTGGGCACCTTGGCAAGGCCCTAAATAACTTGGCGAGACCCTGTCTCAAAATGAAAAAATAAAAAGGACTGGTGTAGTGGCTCATGTCAAGTTCAAAAACAACCTCAGCAGTTTAGTGAGGCCCTGTCTCAGAATAAAAGAAAAAAAAGGTCGAGGATATGGCTCAATGGTTAAGTGCTCCTGGGTTCAATCCCTGGTACCAATAAACAAAAAAACAAAAAGGATTATTTGGACAAATCTAACAAAAAAAATACATGAAAATACTTGCTTAATCACAGCTTTGTAAAATTTTGTTACTCTAAGATTTTTCTTTGCCTTTTTCAGTCTGCTTTGCAGGAACTTGAAGAATTGAAACAAATTGTTCCCAAAGAATCCCTCGTTTACTTCCTAATAGGAAAGGTAAAGATTGGGGCCATGGTCCTGCACTGTGACTTTTATACCAAATATTAACTTGAAAAATACGTGTAATGTCTGTTAAGCAAATTCTACTAGAGCTCTGAACTAAGTGCTCTGGGAATAATGAGTTTAGTTGTAGCATTTAAGAGGGTGATATCCTAATGAAGGAGCAAGAACCCCATAATTCTAACCCTCCTGTGGTATCAGTAGCTAAGCACTTGCCGAAGAAGAGTAATGAGCTCTTAACTAAAACTATCACATGGAAGGCCCTTAGCTTCCAGTTATTAATAAAATACTTACAAATCCCTCAGAAGAATACCAATGGCACTATGTTGTCTTGATTAGAGGAAGTGGCTTCTAAGGCTTCCAGATGCCAACTGGTTTGAGTGTCTGGGCACCATGGAAAGGTGTTTAAAAGGTTTATGAAACTCCTCTTAAAATCAGTGTAAAGGGCTGAAGAGGTGGCTCAGTGGCAGAGCACTTGCCTGGCATATGCAAAGCCCCAGGTTTGAACCCCAGCACCGCATACACAACTAAGTGTCAAGAAAACATAAACCAGATGAAAAAAATAAAATTAAAATCAGTGTAGACAGATGTTAATCAAGTGACTTTTATAGTCCATTTCTTCCCATTGTCAGTGTTCCAGCATGAGGTTTGTTGGAAATTTACTACCTGAAAGATAAAAGCAAGAAATTCATAAAAATAATACCCAATTATATTATAAAGGAACTCAAGAGCTGGCATAACTTTATCTATAGGATGAAAATGCCCTTCCTGTGAGAATGGATTTAGAGTACAAAAATCAAAATTAACACAGGGGTTAAGTAGGGGGAAAAGTGGAATCATGGGGAACCCAAGGCGGGGAACTATGGAATGGCATCAGCCTTGAGTTGCTCTGTCATTATACATTTGTTCTTGATTGTATGACAATGATTCCCTCCTAATTGTAAAACTATCTTTAACAAAAAATGAATTAAAAAAAAGATTTCTGTTATAAATGTTTAGGATTTTGTAGTTGAAGCTCACAACTTAATGAAACATGCAGTGCTGCTGTTTATTTTTAGGTTTACAAGAAGTTAGGTCAAACACACCTTGCCCTGATGAATTTCTCTTGGGCTATGGATTTAGATCCTAAAGGAGCCAATAACCAGATTAAAGAGGCAATTGATAAGCGCTATCTTCCAGATGATGAGGAACCAATAACCCAAGAAGAACAGATCAGTGAGTATCATACATAGGATTTTGAGTATTCAGAAAGCTACCTTTACTTAGAATTTGGGCTACTTTTTTATTTTCCTAACTATGGTGGTTTCTTAATCCCGAATGGAGTTTTAGAGAAAATGAAAAAGTGCAAATAGAGTCAGACAATCAGTTTAACGGTTCTGGATCTTGTTTGCTGTGTGACTTTGACCAGTCCTTTGCTGATTTTTTTTTTTTTAACCTTTTTTATGTTTGGGTATATAACTACGACTACCTTATCTGCTTCCTTGGAATGTGATGGGGATGGTGCTGGGCATGGTGGCACATGTCTAATATGATCCCAGAAACTCCGGAGGCAAGAGGATTGTGAGTTTGAGGCCACCCTCAACAACTTAGCAAGACCCTGCCTTAAAATAAAAGGGCTGGGGAAATAGCTCAGTGATAAAGCACCCTGGGTTCAACTCGAGTACAAAAAAAAAAAGTAATGTAGAAGGAAGAGGGAAAGTATATTAAAAGAAATATTAAAAGTATATTAAAAGTATTTTAAAGCTGGATGCAGTGGCACAGACCTGTAATCCCAGCAACTTGGGAGCCTGAGGCACGAGGATAAGTTCAAAACCAGCCTCAGAAACTTTGGAAAGCCCTGAGCAACTTAGCAAGACCGTCTCAAAATAAAAAATAAAAGGGTTGGGGATGTGGCTCAGTGGTTAAGCACCTCTGCCCTGGTACCCAAGTGCCAAGTAAATGAATAATAAATTTGTTAATATTTTAAAGCATTGACAGATCTGTTGTAGTGGCTATTCAAATTTATGTAGCTCTAGCAAATCCAGATGTGTGCTTAATTATAAATCCTATAATCCTAATAACACTGTTTAATTGGAAGGTTATAATCTGTTTTTCTATTGACTAGCAGGGATTATCCTCTTAAGTGAAATGACTTATTAGGGGTAGGAAAAAATGTTAGATTTTTTTATAGTATCACAGAGAACTATTTCTAGTACCTAGGTTAGGAATTAAGAATGAATTAGTGGGTGCTGGACCGGTGGCTCAGTGGTTACAGCACTTGCGGCACTTGTCTGGCATGTGTGAAGACATGGGTTCAAACCCCAGCACCACATACACAACTAAGTGTCAGAGCAACAACAGCCATGTGAAAAACTCAATAAAAATTGATTCTGTCTCTCTCTGTCTCTCTCTGTCCTTCTCTCTTAAAAAAAAAAAAAGAAAGAATGAATGAATTGGGGGGGCTGGAGCGGTGGCTCAGCAGTTATGGCGCTTGTCCAGCATGCGCAAGTACACGGGTTCAAACCCCAGCACCCACATGCACAACTAAGAATCAGAGCAACAATAACCGTGTGAAAAACTCCGTAAAAATTGTTTCTCTCTCTCTCTCTCTCTCTCCCCCCCCC
>PVKS010020872.1:0-36132 GCA_004027875.1 Aplodontia rufa
CAGGAGTGGGATAGCTGGGTCATAAGGTGGTTCCATCCTTAATTTTTTGAGGATTCTCCACACTGCTTTCCATAGTGGCTGAACCAGTCTGCAGTCCCACCAGCAGTGTAGTAGTGTTCCTCTTTTCCCACAGCCCCTCCAGCATCTGTCGTTGTTTGTATTCTTCATTTTTGCCATTCTAACAGGAGTGAGGTGGTATCTCATTGAAGTTTTGATTTGCATTTCCCTGATAGCTAATGATGTAGAGCATTTTCTCATATATTTATGGACTTTCTGGATTTCCACGGGAGAGAAGTTCCTTTTGAGATCTTTAGCCCATTTATCGATTGGATTTTTTGCAAGTTTGGATTTTAGTTTCTTGAGTTCCCTATGTATTCTGGATATTAGCCCTCTGTCCGAGGTATAGCAAGCAAAAATTTTCTCCCATTCTGTAGGTTCTCTGTTGATGCTCTCAACTAGATCTTTAGCTGTGCAGAAGCTTTTTAATGCCTGCCCCCTTCTCACCCAAATAGGAGGAGCCTGTGAACAGAGCTTGCTGCAGCAGGGCACAGCATTCTCTAGGGGATCCTCTGCTTCAGCCTCTGTTTGATATCTGCCTCAAGAAGCTTTGAATATATGGGGCACCATGGGCTTCCCCTTAGCATCTGAGCCTGGTGCATAGCCAAGGCTACTTTGGCCTTGACCTCTCCAGGTGAGCGCCCCCTAGTGCTTGCAATGGAGAACCACATAAGCACTGGCACAATCTGGACCATCTTTCATGGGTTTCAGTCAACCCCACAGAGCAGCTCTTGGGACTTCTGAAGATCACAAGTTACACAGAGTGGATCACCAGTGATCCTGAGGAAGAGAGTTTCAGACTGGCCACTCTCCTTGGATCAGTCAGAGAACCACACATCTACAATAGGATCAACTAGATTGTCTACAGCTTCTGAGCCCCAGGCCCAAGAAATTCTAGAGTGTGGATAGACAGAAAGCAATCATCTCAGGATTACAGCCCAGGGGGAGCTGAAATATATCCTCACAAGAAGTGTGAGAAGGCAGGTTATTATACCCCTTTGCAACAGAAAATTTTAAGGAGATCCTCTAAGAAAAACCAGGTCACTGGACTTAACCACACTGCTTCTTCCCTGACAAGCTCAACTGTGAAGAATCCCCAGCTAGATGATAGCTTTGAAAACATCCCCCATGGTACATACTCGCTGACATAGGGGGCAGAAAAACTCAGAACTTTACCAACTAGTTTTGTTTTTTGTTTGCTTCTTGAGTTGTTTTTTTTTTTTTTAAGGGGATCTGTCTGGAATATAATATTTTTAAATTTTAAACATTACTGTGGGTATTTTTTTTCTTTTTTCCTTTCTTGCTTTACGATTAATACTGAATTTGGTGTTGATGGATGTAAATATTTATCTCTGTGTATATATTGGTGATTTGCTCCTACTTTCTCTGTCTTCTTGAACCCTACTGCTTGCTATCACTATAACAATGGGTCCCAATCAGGAAAACATTTCATAATAGCAAAGTAGCCTCAGCCTCTGGTGAGTGAAGATAACCATGCCCCATGCTAACCTCTTCCTCCCCTGTACTCTGGTAATCCCTAAGTATAAGCACTTTTCTCTCATCCTCACCCAAAGTCTTTATCCTACCCGCACCCCATTTCTATGTTTTCCTTATTCCTAATAGAATAACCTACTCCCCCCAATCACTTGTTCCTCTTTGCTCTAAGGCAGGTGTGATTTTATACCTCCCCAATTCACTTCCTTGTCTTCCTAGTCATTCCTTCTCCCCACTTTCAGAGAGTCCCTACTATCTGAAGAAATAGACAACCTTCAAAACGGGAATTTGCTTACTATCATATTATAGTGTGAGAGCTCTCTCAAAGAAAACTGCTACTATTGGTGCTAGTTATCAGCACATCTGTTTTAGTTGAAACAGACTATTATTTGTACCTATAGCCTCTCAAATTCTCACAGAACAGTCTGGCATCTTTAGGTCTGAATTGACCAAATAGCTAACCATCATAAAGAAGCAAAGTCATAAGAATCTCCAATTATTCCACCAACAATAACAAGGCTGAAGTACAAGACATGCTCTCTGACTTGGAAAATGAGGAAAAGGGGAAATAACTCCCCACCTCAACCCCACAGCTCTTCACCCAAGGATCCCATAGCTAGAGCCCTAGATGAAAAACAAAGACATTGTATCAACATTATGATTAGTAATGCAATCAAAGACTTGAGAGATGAAATAAGGAAAGATATCAGATAACAATTTCAAGAGATGAGAGACAACTTCTCCAGGGAAATAGGGAACAATTCCATGAGATGAAAGATCAGCTATACAAAGAAATAGACAATCTGAAAAGAGATGTAGCAGAGCTATCAGGACTGAAAAACATGTTTAGCAAATTCAAATCTTCACTGGAAGATACCAACACCAGAGTATACTCCACTGAAAGTAGAACTTCAGCTCTTGAAGAACAAGTATCAGACAATGAGAATCGGCCAAACAATGTAGAATTCAAATAAGATAAGCAGGATAAACAGCTTATATTACATAATCAGAAATTCCAAGTAATATTTGATGACATGAGGCATAATAATCTGAGAATCATTGGCCTGGATGAAAACTCTGAACAGCAAACAAGAGGCTTCAAGAAACTTTTAAGCAAAATCATAAGTGAGAACTTCCCTCATTTTACTATTGATCCAGAATAACATATCCAAGATGCTTATAGAACACCAAACAGGCCTAATCAAAATAGAAATTCACCAAGACATATCAGATACAAAATGAATAACAGAGAAATTAAAGAGAGAATTCTAAAAGCCCCAAATCACATTCAGACACAAACCAATCCGGATCACTATGGATTTTTCAAAGCAAACAATGAAGACTAGAAGAGCTTGGAACAATATCTTTCAAGTGTTAAAAAATAACTTCACCCAAAGATAATAAACCCGGCAAAACTCACCTTCAAATGTGATGGGGGAATTAAATACTTCAATGATAAACTCAAACTAACAAGATACATGAACACAAATCCTGCATTGCAGAATGTTCTCAAAGATCTTCTCCATTCAGAAGAAAAAGCCAATGATATCCTAAATCCTTAAACAAAGGTGAGTCAATAATCATATTATACACACGATGACTTGCAAGATGACTCAAAACTCTGTAATTGATACCAAAGTCAGAGACTCAGCCTCCCATATCTATTCTAACCTTGAATGTGAATGGTCTCAATGCCCCAATTAAAAGACACAGACTGGCCCACTGGACCAAAAAACAAAATCCAACAATATGTTGCCTGCAAGAGACACATTTGACACTCAAAAATAGACACAGGCTGAAAGTGAAAGGATGGCAAAATATCTACCAGGCCTGCGGCCCAAAAGAGCAAGCTGGCATGGCGATTCTAATTTCTGATAAAATCAATTTCCAACTAAAACTAGTCATAAAGGACAAAAAGGGTAACTTTATCATACTAAAAGGGACAGTTCACCAAGAATATATAATGATAATTAACATTTATGCCACCAATTACAACCCAACGCCAAATGTATGGAAAAAATACTTAAGGATATTAATCCCCTCATTGATCTTAACACAATAATTCTGGGGAATTCAACACACCACCATCAACTCTAGACAGATCAACAAAACAAAAAACCAGTAAAGACTTCTCCAATCTGAACAACTCTATTAATCAATTGGGCTTAACAGACATTTACAGAATATTCCATCCGAAGACAGCTGAATTTACCTTCTCAGAGGCTCATGGATCCTTCTCTAAAATAGACTACAACCTAGTACACTGGGATGATCTTAACAAATATAAAACAGTAGATATAATCCCTGTATTCTGTCAGATCATGATGCTATGATCTTAGCAATCAACAACAAGAGAAACAACAGAAACTAATTAAATAGTTGGAAACTGAATAATTACCTTTTAAATGAGGGATGGGTAAAAGAGAAATGAGAGCAGAGATTAAGAAGTTTTGGGAATTGAACAAGAATGAGGATACAACATACAGAAATCTCTGGGAAAGTATGAAGGCTTTCTTAAGAGATAAATTTATAGCACTGAGTGCATACATCAAAAATCTAGAAAGAGATCAGATTAATAGCGTTATGTTTCAACTCAAACTAACTACAAAAGGAGGAACAGTCCAATCCTAAATATAACAGATGACAGGAAATTTCCAAAACCAGAGCTGAAATCAACGAAATTGAGAACAAAAAAACTATACAAACTATTAACAAAACCAAAAGTTGGTTCTTTGAAAGAGTCAACAAAGTTGACAGACCCCTTGCCAAACTCACCAAAAGGAAGATCGAAATGAAGCAAATCAACAAATTCAAAGATGAAAATGGGGATATCACCACAGACTCATCCAAGATACATAAGATTATTCAGAACCTATTTTGAAAACTTATACGCTGCTAAATTTGATAACATGAAGGACATGGTCAGGTTCTTGGACACACAGGACATACCCTCTTTAACACAGGAGAACATTGAAAATCTAAACCAGACTGTCACAGAAAGTGAAATTGAAGCAGCAATCAAAGCTCTCCCAAAAAAGAAAAGCCCAGGACTGGATTGGATATATGGCAGAATTCTACCTAGCCTTCTCAGAAGAACTAACACCGATCCTCTACAAGCTCTTCCAGGAAATTGATAGAATGGGATCACTCCCAAACACTTTTTATGAAGCAAATATTACACTGATTCCAAAACCCAACAAAGACATGTCAAGGAAAGAAAATAACAGACCAATTTCCCTGATGAACATTGATGCAAAAATCCTTAATACAATTTTAGCTAATTGGATACAGAGGCACATTAAAAAGATAATACATTATGATCAAGTGGGCTTCATTCCAGTAAAACAAGGCTGGTTCAACATACACAAATCAATAAATGTAATTCACCACATAAACAGAATTAAAAACAAAAATCATATAATCATCTGAATTGATGCAGAGAAGGCATTTGATAAAATTCAACACCACTTTATGCTCAAAACTATGGAAAAGATAGGAATCAAGGGAAGATACTTTAACTATGTTTGTCAGATCCATTTATGACACACACATAGCCAACATTATCCTCAATGGAGAAAAACTGAAAGCATTTCCACTGAATTCAGGTACTGGAGAAGCCTGTCCGCTTTCCCGACTTTTTTTCAATATAGTCCTTGAAAACCTTGCCAGAGCTATCAGGCAAGACAAGGAAATCAAAGGTATTTGTAAAGGAAAAGAGGAATCTAAGTTATCTCTATTTGCCGATGACATGATTATGTACCTAGAAGGCCCAATAACAATGGCCAGAAAACTCCTAGATCTTATAGGCAATTTTAGCAAAGTAGCTGGCTACAAGATCAACTCCAGTAAGTCACTAGCATTGCTTTACTCCTGCAACAAATCCGCAGAAGAAGAAATCAGGAAATCTCTCCCATTCACCATCGTTTCCAAAAAAATGAAATACTTGGGCATTAACCTTACAAAGGATAGTAGGGACCTCTACAAAGAAAACTATCAAACACTAAAAAAAGAAATGATAGAAGACCTGAGTAGATGGAAAAACATTCCATGATCATGGTTAGGTAGAACCAATATAATAAAAATGGCCATTCTACCCAAAGCCCCATACAGATTGAATGCAATCCCCATCAAGCTACCTATGGCATTCTTCACAAATATAGAAAAAGCAATTCTCAAGTTCATATGGAATAACAGGAGACCCAGACTAAGCCAAAACATTACTCTACAGGAAACAAAAAGTAGGGGGTATCTCATTCCCTAACCTGAAATTATACTACAGACATGTAGTAGCAAAAACAGCATGGTATTGGTTTCAAAACAGAACCAAATATCAGTGGAAAAGAATAGAAGATCCTGAGACAAAGCCCCATATATTTAACTATTTGATATTTGATAAAGTGGGCAATTGTATAGTGTGGAAGAAAGGTAGCCTGTTCAACAAATGGTGTTGGTCAAATTGGACAGCCATGTGTAGACCAGTGAAGCTGGATCCTTATATTTCACCCTGCACAAAAATTAAATCAAAATGGGTCAAAGATCTGGATATTAAGCCAACAACTTTAAACTTACTAGAAAAAGAGGTAGGGTCAACACTACAGGACGTAGAAGTTGGCAGTGCCTTCCTCAACAAAATTTCCATGGTGCAAGCAGTAAAGTCAAGAATAAATGAATGGGATGCAATTAAACTAAAAAGTTTTTGCACAGCTAAAGATCTAATCAAGAACATCAAGAGAGAACCTACAGAAAGCCTTTGCCTGCTACACCTCAGACAGAGGGCTACTATCCAGAATATATAAAGAACTAAAGAAACTGAACATCAAAATCACAAACAATCCAAAAATAAATGGGCTACAGATCTTAAAAGAAACTTCTCACCAGAGGAAGTTCAGAAAGCCCTTAAATATATGAGAAAATGCTCTACATCATTAGCTAAGATAAGGGAAATGCAAATCAAAAACTTCAATGAGATACCACCTCACTCCTGTTAGAGTGGCAAAAATGAAAAATTCAAACAACAACAGATCCTGGAGGGGCTGTGGGAAAAGAGGAACACTGTCACTCTGCTGGTGGGACTGCAAACTGTTTCAGCCAGTCTGGAAAGCAGTGTGGAGAATCCTCAAAAAATTATGGATGGAACCACCTTATGACCCAGCTATCCCACTCCTGGGTATTTTCCCAAAAGTGTAAGAATCAGCATATTATAGTGATGTGGCTTCATCAATGTTTATAGCAGCTCAATTTACTATAGCTTGATTATGGAACCAACCCAGATGCCTCTCACTGGACAAGTGGATACAAAAATTTTTGTACATATATGCAATGGAATACTACTCTGCCATTACAGAAGACGATATTATGGCTTTTGATATCAAATAGATGGAGATGGAATGAATTATGCTAAGTGAAGTATCCCAATCTCAGAAACTCAAGGGCTGAATGGTATCTCTCATCTGTGGAAGCTAGAATACATCGGCAAGCAGTATGTTAGATGGCTATTCTAAAAATAACTTCAAATTATATGATTCTCAATGCAATAGGGAGATAACTCCCTAGGATACTTGGAGTTGTAGGGAGGGGAATGGGGGGATAGGGTGTAGGAAGAACTCCTAGCAGACTGGAGGATGGGAATATGGGGGAATCATCCCAGAAGGTGATATCTGTCCTCCACGTGATATCCATTTAACTCAGGAGTTCTTTTGGGGAAAACAGCAACAGGGGGGATCCAAACTGGGCATACATGATATGGCATTAGCCCTGAATAACTAAGTATATATACATTTGTTCTTGAATGTTTGATAATGTTTCCCCCTCAATTGTATCTCTATATCCATGTAATAAAAAAATGAGTAAATAATCAAATGGAGTTATGAAATTAAAGACTAAAGAAAGAAAAATTAAAATCATATTATGGAATTGACAAGGTGGAATATAGCAGATAGCAGTGTTAGTCGACTCTATAGAAAGTTAAAACTGAGAAATAATGAGCTGCAATGCAGAGAGCAAAGGCAATGGCTGTTATGGTTTGAATATGAAGTATATCCCAAAAGCTTATTTGTCAGACAAAGCAAGCATGTTCAAAGGTGAAGTTATTTGCTTATAAGAATTATAATCTGAGGCTGGAGTGGTTGCTCAGTATTTATAGTGCTTGCCTGGCATGTCTGATGAAGTGGGTTCAAACATCAATACCACCTACACAACAAATTGTCAGAGCAACTAAAGCCACATGAAAAACTAAATAAAATTGATTTCCCCCCCTCTCTGTCTCTTGCTCTCTCTCTCTCACTGTCCCACTTCTAAAAAAAATAATTTTAACCTCATCAATTGATTCATAAATGTGATGGATTAATGATTTGTATTAGAACTGTTGTATTAGATGGTAACTGTAGGTAAGTGAGAAATGGCTGGGGCAAGTAGGTCACTGGGGGTGTGCCCTTGAGGATTGTATTTTGTCCTTGGAAGTTTGCTTTCTCTCTCTGCTTTTTGGCTGCCTTGAGCTGAGAAGCTTTCCCCCTTCACACTCTTCTACCATAATGTTCTGCCTTCCCTTAGGCCCAGAGCAATGGAGTAAGCTGACCATGGACCAAACCTCTGAAACTGAGTTCTAAAGAAACTTTTCCTCTCTTGAGTTGCTAGCATTAGGTAATGAGTGACAAAAAACAAACACAATGATAAACCCAAAAATTGAAAAAGAAAAACAAATACATGCAAGCAATGTATGAAACACAAAACATAAGTATACTTTATCTGTAATTTGAGTCCCAGAGGAGAGAATGAATTGCATTTGCACAGAAACGATATTTCAAGATAAAGTTGTTAGTATTTTGCAAATCTGATAAAAAATATTGAGCCATAGATTCAAGGATAATGATCTAAATGCAGATAAAGTAAAATAAAGAAACAACACTATTACAACTTAGAAAATTTCTGAAAGCTGATTTAAAAAACTGAAAAAAAATTAAAACTCAAAGAAGAGACTAATTAACTTGAATGGAGAAATGACAGGTAACTGACTTTGCGCATGCGCAAACACACACACATCAGAAAACAAGGTACTTTACCCAGTTTTATACAGTAATGTGACTTAAATACCTGACTGGAACAACTTAGAGGAGGGAAAGTTTACTTGAGGGCAAGATTTCAGAGGTCTCAGTCCACAGAGAGATGACTCCATTACTTTGAGGCCAGGATGAGTCAGAATATCATGGGGAAGGACCTAAAAGAGGAAAGCTGCCCACCTCATCATGGGGTCAGGAAGGAGTGTGAGTGGGGAGTTTAAGGGTTAAGGGGAATATGTAATCTTCCTGGGCACACCTTTGGTGACCTAATTCCTCTAGCCACATCCCAGCTGCCTACAGTTACCACCCAGTCAGTCCATTTGCTCTTGGGTAGACTGATTTTTTTCTTTCTCATAATCTCATCACTTTACTCTGAATGCATTAACAGGACATTTTGGGGGACATATCATATCTAACCCATAACACATGGGATAGTATTTTTAAAGGACTAAAATAAAATATGTGTATGGATATATATATATTTATTTACATGTATATAATTATTTAGGTATTATATTATATGTATTTGAATACCTATAATCCCAGACAAAATATTTGCCAATGGTGAATGGGAAACTGTGGCGGGCTGCACCTGGGGGCCACACCAAGCAGGCAGCTTTAAGATGGCGGCTGGCAGCTGGCCAAACCAAGTCAGCTGACCTCGTGCTGTTCCTGGTTCCTATGCTTGGAATATCTGACTACCTAGGGACAACCAATAGGAGCCGGCGGCAGAGTTTTCTTCCTCGTAGCAACAACCTGCTGATTGGGTTACCTTCGCTATATAAGTGGTACAACTTCCTGAATAAAGCGCGAGCTAGCTCTGCAAGCAACCAGAGTGTGCGTGTCGTTATTGCCACCTCACTGGTCGAGCGCAACAGGAAATGATAGCATTTACAAATGAAAAGCTAAATCAGGAGATTTTTTTTAATCCCCAGAAAAAAAGAAAAGTAATCCCAGCTGAAAAGAGGAAATAAAAGGTGAAAATTACAGCAACTGAAGGTGAATAGGGGTAAATACACCTGAACACTTGCTATATAAATAACATTATCCTCGGGAGCATGTAAAAATAACATTTAAAACATGCTGTGTTTTGGATGTGAGTTGTCCCCATAAAGCTCATGTGTGAAATAATGCAGGAAAAGTTAGCGGTAAAATGACTGGGTTATGAGAGTCTTAAAGCAATCAGTGAATTAAGAATGTGATAGGGATTAACTGAGTGGTAACTGTAGGACCCTAGGGTGTGGCCCAAGGAGGTGGGTTGTTGGGAGCATATCTTTGGGGTATATATATTTTTTATTAAGAAATTTATTTGTTGAACAAAAATGCTTCCAATGAAACACTATGATATTCTGAAAATTAGATTTACTTTCTAAACCCCCCCCCAATATCCTACCCTTATCCCTACCCCTTAACCCATACCCCCTCCTTCCCAATATATCTGTATGAATGCCTTAGTTTGTGTGTCACTACAACTTTTCTGGGTTTAATACATGAGAATTGACCACCTTTGACACTGGCCAGGGTCTAGATCCAGCCACCACAGATTAATGAAGACATTCCATCCTTGGTTTTCTGAGTTAGGCTGACTTCACTCAGCATGATTTCTTCCATAGCCATACATTTACCTTCAAAGGCTGCAATGTCATTGCTTCTAATTGCTTAGTAGAACTCCATAGTATATATGTACCACACTTTTTGGATCCATTCATCCAGTGAGGGGCATCTGGGTTGTTTCCATAATTTAGCTATTATAAATTGAGCTGCTATGAACATAGATTTTGCTGTGTCCCAATAATGTGCTGATTCTCAATCCCCTGGAAAAATACCCAGTAGATGAATAGCTGGATCTTATGGTGGATTCACCTTAATTTTTTGAGGATTTTTTTTTTTATGTGGCCAGTGGAGCTCTCTCTGCTGCCTGATTGTAGTGTCCTGGGTCGTTTCCTCCACCACGCTCTTCTGCCATGGTGTTCAGCCTCACCTCAAGCACTGAGGAATGGAACTGGCTTTCTATGGACAGACCTCTGAAATAATGAGCAACCAAATAAACTTTCCTCTAAAGTTGTTCTTGTTAAGTCTTTTATTCACAACAGGGGGAAAAGCTGACTAAAATAAATATAAAAAAATTAAGGATCTAAAGAGAATTAAATTGTTTTAAGATGTGTATAGTCCCGCCTAGGAGTCAGTTAAAAAAGTAAATGTGTTACTGAGATTCTTAATAAATTAATGATTGTTCACTTATTTTTGATGTATTATTAATGGTTAATTAATATTAATTAATCTTTTATATATATATTCTATAGACAAAGCACTGAAAGACTATTGAAAATAAATAAGCCATTAGCATACAGAAGTGGATTCATTTTTAATAATGTTATTAAATCCAAATAAAGCAAAAATGGAAATAAAATAATAATTAGGTGAGGCAAAAGAAAAGAAATAACAACAAAGTAGTTGCAAATAGAGCACTTGCATTTAGTTGGATTAAAAATCCTTTAGTTATTAAGACTAGCAGTGGAAATTTGTTTAAAGGCATTACTTACATGAAACACATTATAAATTTAGAGACACAAAATTTGAAGATTAAAAAAGAGAAACATATATAATGTAAATATAAAAAGAAATACAGTATGACTATGCAGATATCAGATGAGTTGGAACACAAATCAAGAAATGTGACCTCTCTGCAATGGGTACCTAAACATTAATCAGTTCCTGTTGGAGCTTAGGAGAATAGTGCATGGAAGGCAGCCAGAATTATGTAATATGGATGACATGGTGCTTATCAGTGCCTTCTCCCCAAGAATCTTCAAGAAAAACTTACTATTTATACCCTGTATATTAAATATTTTATTCACAAGGAGATCTTTCTACTGATTGAAAATTTGTCTTGATGTTAAACAACAAAGGAAATTAGGAAATATAGAAGAACCTTGATTGCTATTTCCCTTCAGCTAAAACTTAAGTCTTCTCTCTCTCTTTGTAGCCAAACTTCCGCAGAGTATCTTGCATCAATTCTTTTCAATTTCCCTTCCATGTATCTGTTAGCTCATCCAAAATGGGCTCAAACCATTGGAAATCTTAGGTTTTTTCATGCCCGCCAGGCTCTAATTCAATGACTATTTTTAAGTGGTCATGATTTCTACCAAAGGAGCATTCAAGGATTTTCAAATTTCTTCAAATGATTTTCATTACACCATTGTCTTTATTCAAACTCACTCTTCCCAGGCTGCTTTCTTAGCTCTTCTTTATTTATAAAGCTATAAATCTATTCTTTTGTGTTAGTTATTACACTCTTTATCTTTTGTCATATCTCTTCATTAGGTGTGTATTCTTGTGTATTCTCATAATGACATGGTTATTCATTGTTACTTGTTCAGTTGTGATTTTGATTATGCATTTTAGGATTAAAAGGCAATTGAAATTGAGGGACTGGAGTGGTGGCTCAGCAGTTATGGAGCTTGGCCAACATGCGGGAGCAAGTACATGGGTTCAAACCCCAGCACTCACATACACAACTAAGTGTCAGAGCAACAAAAGCCATGTGAAGAATTCAGTAAAAGTTGATTCTGTCTGTCTCTCTCTCTCTCTCACTGTCCTTCTCTCTTTTTCTTTAAAAAAAAAAAAAAGCAATTGAAATTGATTTTTAGACTACCTACAATATTTAAAAGACAATAACACAAATATCTCTGTGCTTCAAACACTTTTAAATACTACATAATATTTGACAGGTACTACAAAATAATTTTAAATGCAAACTGAAACTTTTTTTTTAAAGAGAGAGGACAGTGAGAGAAAGAGAGAAAGATAGAATCATTTTTTATCGAGTTTTTCACATGGCTTTTGTTGCTCTGACACTTAGTTGTGTACGGGGGTGCTGGGGTTTGAATCCGTGTACCTGTGCATGCCAGGCAAGCGCCGTAACCACCAAGCCACCGCTCCAGCCCGCAAATTGAAACTTGAAGAAAATAAAAATGGAAAAGACGTATCTAATGAAAGCATAAATTTCCACTCACTTCACTAATTATATGTATATATACATATATATAATGAGGAATTGTTCTGGACAATGAATAAAACAGGCAAAGATTACTGCTGTCATGTATTAACTGAATCAGTTAAAAATTAAATCTATAATTTATACTGTATTTCATGATTAATTTCATTATGATTAATGAAATGTACATGTGGAATATTCTAGGAGTGAGGAAGACCTTTTTTTTTTTATAAAGAGAGAGAAACAGTGAGAGAGAGAGAGAGAGAAAGAGAGAATAAATTTTATTTAGTTTTTCATGTGACTTTCGTTTCTCTGAGACCTAGCTGTGTACGTGTTCTGGGGTTTGAACTCAATTACTCGTGCATGCCAGGGAAGTGCATTGACCACCGAGTCACTGCTCCAGCCCAAGGAAGACCTAACAGATAATAAAATATGAATACATTTGCTATGTCATGATAGAGAACAGACAGGTAGATTGGTGGGAACATGAGATTAAGGGAATAATTCTGTAAAATGGGCCCACTGTTGTGCTACCTACTGCATGCTTTCAGGCTTTCTCTTTTAAAAAGCAATTTAACTGCAGCCCTGCCTGGCTTATGTCAACAGAGTATGTTACATTCTTCACGAAACTACTTGCTGTGTGCAGGAGAAATACAAGTCCCAAAATGCCAATAAGAAAAATGCAAGTTACCCAGAGGCTGGGGGTAGAGGGAGACTTGCATCACCCTTGCACAGATTAGACCTTTGAACTCAGGCCTCGTAATATCTGTGAGAACAGGTTCTAATTAGAGCCAGTGAGCATAACATAGGCCAAAGTGACCAAGAGTTGCCATGACAGTGGGACCTTGAAAATTTGATGTCATTCTTCTGTCAGTCAAAAGTCAAGACATGGACAAGGCCGGACTCTCTGGAAGCTTCCCTGGGATCCGAATGTAACTGGAGAGTAGGTAAGGAATAGTGTTCCTCTTTCTCTAAGAGAAACAACTCTCTCCCTTGAGAGTGTCCCCTTATTACTTTATTCATTCTAATATACTCACGCCTATTAGTCTTAGTGACATGTTGACATTTTTTACTTGATTTTAAGTGCATGTATGTTTGCATGTATATAATACATATGATACAGATGTGATAATTACATACTAAGATAACCTTTAAATTCCAGTTTACTATTCAAAACTTTGGAAAAGAAAGTATGTGCCTACACTTTCAGATTTTGATAAGAGAAAAAATGAAATAAAAAATGAATGAAAGATATCAATAGACATTTCATGGGAAAAAAAGCTAAAATGATTTAAAATAATAAAAAATTATGTATAAGAATACACATATTTTCTGCAATAATATTTTCCCCATAGAACATGCACAAATTTCCCTCTTAATATTAACAAGTCCACATGAGTGGACATGAGTGGCAGGAACATGAGATTAAGGGGATAATTCTATAATACAGACCTGCTGTGCTGATCTTCCAACATGCTTTCCCTTCAAAAGCAAATTACCTGAGTCTACTCAGAGGAATCTTATGATCTTTATAAAGATCAAAGATCCAGAAGTCAGGATGTCAATGGTTTTGGTTCCTTGCTTGTGCCTGAAGTCGTCCTTATCACATCAGAAGGGACTACGACTTCCTGGCCAACATCTATATATCTTCCAGATTTTGGAGAACGGAGATTTCCTAATTCGGGTGGTTTTATAATGCTTATAACCCCTGGCTCTGTAAAAATTTCTCCATTCTCTTCAGAGAAAGTCAGGTCACTTGGCAGCCCTGTAGTGTGCCTATCTCTAATATCTCACTTTCCAAATAAACTCCTGCTTCCTTGAAATCCTTCCTGTGAGACTGCAATGAACTAGTGGTCTTTAGGACTCTATGTTCACTTGAGGTTTGCAACCTGACCCCCACAGATGCTTAGCAAAGCCAGGGCTCTGAGGCTCCAGCAGGGGTGTCTGGTGCTGCAATATATGGTGCATTTCATTGATAAAATTATGGAGAAACAGATTTATGACTATTCATTAATTAATGCTATCTAAATGAGAATAACTGCACAAATTTGATTATAATTATTTCCTTTGGGGGGCATGCAAAGGGTCAGACTCAGTTATACTTTGCCACGGAGCTACGCCCCTGTCCTTTTTATTTTTAGTTAGGATCTCCCTAAGTTGCTGACACTGTCCTCAAACTTGATAATTCTGTTGCCTCAGCCACCCAGGTGCTGGGATTACAGGTGAGAGCCATCAGATATAGTAATTAAAATTATCTCTTAAAAAAATCCTTGGACTGAGACTAACATTTCCCAGAATTTATGGAACAAAACCTCATAAATATACACATGTATTGATTTGAAGTAGTATATTTAAAACTACTTAAATATTTCTCTACATGGTATTAGTAAAATAAATTAGGATTATCTACATAACTGGATGTTTAACATAAATGTTTTTAATAGGGGGAAAAGCTAGAAGATTTTGCAGTATGTTAAATATCTCCTTAAAAATTTATGCAGGATTATTATAAATAATCAAATTTACTCATCAAATACTATTTAGCTACAAAAACTTCAGTGCCAGGAAGTGTGGCACAGTGACAGAACATATGCTTGGCATTTGTGAGTCCTAGGATTCAATCTCCAGCACTAGAAAATAACAGTTGAAAAATAGATTTTTTGTTTGTTTGTTTCTAGGGACTGAACCCAGAGGCATTTTACCACTGACCAACATCCCCAGCCCTTTTTCTTTCTTTGTTTTTTGAGACAAGTTCTCACCAAGTTGCTGAGGGCCTCTCCACTTTGCTGAGGCTAACTTTGAACTTTCAGTCCTCTTGTCTCAGCCTCTCAAGTTGCTGTGATTAAAGGCATGTACACAGCAACTGGTTAGAAATTTCTCAGGAGAGAAAAAAAAGGGTGGGGAGGGAAAACTCTTTAATTGTATTGGTTTTGTCATCCATCACCTCTCCTCTTAGTTGGTTCAAAGTTGCCTGCTTGGTATTATAACACAGATAATGTCTTTTCTTGTCATCAAAATCCACTTTGTTCTTCAGTTCTCTAAGTTTCTGGGCTCAGCAGAATTTTCTTTGTTGAATTTTCTGCTGTAACTTTTCCTTACTTCCATAGCTGATGCCCTGATGCCTTTTTTTCCTGCTAGAGTTTCGACATAAGGCTTGATTTCATAGTTTACTAGTGTTCTGAGAGGTTGACTTGTGTTTCCTCCAAACTCTAGAGAATGGCTTTATAAATCTGAATGAGTCTTTTGATGTAGATATTTATGCAGTATAAAATGTATTTATATATTTGTTAGGTTAATTAAATTAATAAATCTATAAAGCAATCTGCTTATTTATAAAATTTCCCTTATTTTTATTTAACTTTGTATTCATAAGTTATGAAATTAGTTCACTTTCTTCTGGAGATTGTGTCACAATGCTTCAGTTGAATTAGGTTTTCTTCTGTGTTGTTGTATAACAAACTCTATGTGCTTGCCTCAAATTTTCTTTACTACCTATAGCCAGGTGAGGAAAACAGATTTTTTTTTATTATCCCTGGTTCAGAAAACCCTACTAAGTCAGGTTGTGATGGAATTAAGGAGGGAAGATGAATTTTTGAGTTATCACAAGTACTGTAAACATTGCTTCATTATGGAAACTATCATTTACCTTACCCAGTAAAACAGAAACAGGTGAAAATTAAGAGTCCAGAGTATGACCTCTGAAAAACATCTCCTGGAAATAATTTCACTCTCAATAATTGGCTATGTGATGCTGAGAATTTTACCTAATTCTTGATAGTCTTATTTTTCTCACTTGTAGAACAGGGATAATTAAAGTTTCCTTGCATTATATTCATAAGGTTGAATTTAAAAAATTTTATTGAGAATTTTAACATAGTTGCTGAATTGCAAAAGTGAATTTCTTCCATTTTTTCATGGTGCTATTATAGTTTGTGTCACATTAATATGCAAGTGTGTCAGTTTTATAATACCAAATTTTGTCACCAGTTGCAAAATATTAAATAAAGAAACATTTTAAATATCAAGTACTATGTAGAGCCTTGGAATTAAAAGCTTTAATCTTCAAACTAATGAAATTGTCCGGAAACATTATGGATCATGAAAGAAACATGCTTGCCATCTTCTCCTGCTAGCCCATGCACTTTAAGTTATATTTATCATTTTAAATTCTGTCTGATAGGAAAGACATGATGTGACCATGAAAGTGCTGACTCTTAAAGAATATGTCAAGTCCTTCCTTTTATTTTTTGAAGCACTGAAAAGTGAATTATTCAGAAAGACAAATGATTCCATCTTACACCGATGTACTTCTTTCAGTTCCCAGTGGTTCTCTCTTCTCAGTGATGTATGAAAATTTTAAAAATGAAAAAAAATTTATTCAAACCTTAGGAAGAAGTTTTTGAGCAAACCATCTAAACAATGCATATATTTTTTTTCAGGGCTGAGGACAGAACTCGGGACCTTGTGCATGCTAGGTAAGCGCTCTGCCACTAAGCTAAATCCCCAATCCCAACAATGCATATTTTTAAATAGTGTCTATATTGTTCAAGGGGCAGGGGGCTACTGAAGATTAAACCCAGAGACTTTCCCACTGAACTATTCCTACTAATTTACTTAGTGCCATGCTAAGTTGTGAGTCTGGCCTCAAATTTTCAATTCTTATGTCTCAGTCTCCCAAGTACCTGGGATTACAGGCATGTGCCACCACTTCCAGCAAGAGTCTCTATTGAGTTGTAAAAGTTAACTTACATTTTAAATATGTGTATATATAATTTTATGTATACATAAAATATATATCTTTTATTCAGATATTCTCAACTTACAATATTCAATTTATGTTTTCTTGACTTTATAATGTTGTGGAAGCAAAATAGATTCAGTGGAAATCATATTTTCAGTTTTGTATTTTGATCCTTTCTCAGTGTGGAATGTATGTGATATGAAACATTGAAAATTGTGGTAATTAGCAAGTAGACATGGTTACTAGTCAGTCACACAATAATGTAGATAAATTAGTATCAATAGCACTCTACAGTATATTTATTCATCATGATATTCAGTTGATTAGGTATATTCAGTGCATTTTAGCATATGGTATTTTCAATTTATGACAGGTTTATTAGGTTATAATTTCATTGTAAGTTGAATGTATTTGTTCAACTTTATTATAAGGAACTGGCTAACTAATTATAGAGGCTGATAAATCCCATAATCTGCCATCTGCATGGTGGAAATCCACTGTTACACACATCCTTCCAACTCTGAAACTGTGAGAACCAGGAGCAACATTTCTGTAACTCCCAGCCCAAGGACCAAAGAAGACAAGTGTCTCAGCGCATATAGTCAGGCAGGGAGAGAGAGTTTAACTTGTTTTACTTTTTGCTATATTCAGACCCTAAACAAGTAAGATGATGCCCTCCAAGATTAGGGTAGGTAACCTGCTCTACCTAGAATACCAACTCAAATATTAGACTCTTTTGGTAAGACCCTTGCAGATTTATCCAGAAGGATATATCTAAGCATCCCTTGGTTTAGTCAACTTGAAACAAACTTAACAATTGTAAATTAATAGCCTAAGGACTTAAATAAGAAAGATTTCCATGCATTGATGTTCTTGCAACCAGAATAGGTGCTCATTACCTGAGAGTAGATTCAAATCTTCTTATGTATATGGGAAAGATTGAAATAAAATTAAACAATATAGTAGTTTTCTGCTTTGTATGGTCAAAATCTGTATAATCTGTTTTACGTTGGTAAAAAGTAAAGTAATAAAAATGTGGCAAAATAAAATAACGAAAAAGTAAACTGAAAAAAAATTGCAAAATTTTTTTCACAGGAAACAGGATAAAATGTACTTTAAGATAAAAATATTTCCAAAATTCAGGGTAAAAGGCCAAAGCAATAACATAAAATTGACATAAAATGTGAGCAGTGCTTTTAGATGGCAAAGTAACCATGAATATGAATGTTCTTAAAGTCTTATGAAAAGTGTTCATTATTTCTCATAATAAAAATATTAGTTTAAAATGACATTATCAATATTTTCTTTGTTATACTGGAAAAGTACAAATTTTTAAAATATATTTTTATTGCCAAAGCCAGTGATGATTGATACATTTCTGTTAAGAATAAAAAGTGATATAAATGTATCAAAGGGGATTTTACAAAATCAGATAAAATTGCCTACCTGACTCTGTGATGAGCAAACATCACCCCTAGAATCTGACCCAAATACTGAGAAATATACAAAAGAAGGCATTTTCACAGAAATCTTGTTTTGTAGATTTGACTTTAGAACTGTGTAAATTTACTTAATTATAAAGTACAAAAGCATCCCTAGTAATGAAATCTCTATAAAACAACAAAACTATTAAATTCTGTGAAAATCATTGGTTGCAAAATCCGTGAAGAGAAATTGTTACATCTAATTCTAAAGTATAGTGACATGGCTACATATATCTAGATATATACACCACAATGATAAGAAAACTATAAAATCCTAAATTTATTATAATAATATTAGTGGTTATAATATTGCTGTTGATATTCTGAGTCTGTTTTTGTCTCTGTGTTTTGGGATACAGCAAATGAGTACTTATGTTGATATTCCTAATCTTCTATTTTTCAAACAAAATTATGTTGAAATAAACAAAGTGATTTTTTAAAAATCATACATCTAAATATACCTTTCCAGTAGTGGTGTATGTTAAAATTATAGGGCAATTATTAGTCCTCAAATTTCAGAGAAACCCAAAAATGTGAATCAACCATTCTACTCATATAAAAATTAAGAAAGATTTATTTAGTTTTACTGAATTTTATTGAGGGCAAAGAAGTGGCACAGAAGTTGTGAAAAACTTCTAAAATTCAAATTCTTTTAATTAATAGTCTTTAGGCCCACAATTTATTACTGAAAGTTGTTTGCCCCAACTAATTTTTATCATATATTTCTTTATAAATAAATTAATACTAAAAAGCAGTTCATTCTATAACTGAAAAATAAAAGACTTCAATAATCTTGTTTTTCATTGATGAACAAAATGTAATTGTTCCATCAGATTTTGAAAATAGAAAGCTTCATAATCTAAAATAGTATCAATCCTAAATAATTGACATTTCCAAACAGTGATTAATATCTGAGAAATATTGGAATATAAAATTTAGTTTTTATTTCTCAAATGAAACTAATTTGCCTAATATTAATCATGTTTGATTTAAACATATATTCTCATATTTAAAGTAAACAATACTTTTCCAATCTGGGCCATTGAATATGTTTTATCACACAAACTATAGCATTTGTAAGACAGGAAGTATTAAGCTTAGATCCACCAGAAATGGATTGCATAAAGGAGAAACTGGATTCTCTAGGAAATTTTCTAGCCATTGCTGCATTTACTTGTCTAACACATTTCAATTTGTGATTCATCTATAGGTAATGGAAGGTACATTAAGGCTATTTCTATACAGTAAAAAATGTCAGCTGAGAATGATTTCAATGACTAAATTTCACATGTTTTAGGAAATTGCTTGTATAACAATCAGCTATTTGAGGCAGTAAAAATCCTCCAAAATCACTTGGGAAATTGCTCTTTCTTAGCATTCACATATTCAAGATTTATTGTGAACATTTGGGGGGCAGTTTCCTATTTTGCTAGATACTGTTCTTTCTTGGCAGCTTAACTCAAAATTGGAAGGTATATTAATTAAGTAGTTTCTTTGCATTGTTATGATTAAATCTTTTTTCTGATTCTGCTCTGTTACTACTTTAATAATCTTTAAATACTGGAATGATAATCCTAACATGAATAATTAATTATTCATTTTAACATATGGTTTTGTGGGAAAAATATTTTTTTCACTACTTTTAAACTATTTCTCTCAGTTCTTTTTTATTTTTTTAAGAGAGAAGGACAGTGAGAGAAAAAAAGAAATGATTTAATTCAGTTTCTCATTTGGCTTTCCTTGCTGTGACACTTTGTTGTGTATACAATCCTGGGGTTTGAAACTGGGTCAAAACTAATAGCAAAATTCTCCAAAGAATAATAAGAATTCACTAGGTATATGTGTGTGTATATATATAAAATATTGTATATTATATATATATGTATATATCATGTTATATATATTTATATAAAAGATTTTATACACACACATATATGTACATACATTAAGTTAAAAAAGGAACATATTTACTGATTTTATTGCACAGCTTAAGGGCATAACTAGACAAATTAATGCAAATTGTGATCCTTAACTGGACATCTGCTTTCTCCATGTAGCGATATCAAGTCAATCAGCATAATTTTATTAAGTTTTGATGCTTGCATATATTCATTCCTCAACTTCGATTTACAATTTTGACTGGTCATTATATCAATAACAACTTAATATATCTCAAGTTGTTAAAGGTTTAGAAAATGATTGTTATCAATCTTGTATCTATTTTGTAGGCTTGAAGTTGTTTTAAACTAAAAATAAACAGATACAGTCCCTTGAGGCTATTATGTTCAAAAACTAAGTGCATAATCTATGATACATATAATCATAAAAATTTTTAGAAAAAAACTTGTTTTATACTTAAATCCATAGGTTTACATGGTTAAATAAGCATTGCATTTCATTAATTGTGTGTTATTAAATGTTCACAAAAGATTTTGTTTTCTTTAGAACATTTCTAAGTATTTTCAGAAATAATTGACAAATTAATCCATATAATTTTATCAGAAATGGGGGGAATCAATTTTAAATGTCTATGTGATCATGAATGGCAAAATAGTATCAGAATTTTAAAAAATACATCACTCACTAGATAGCACTCACTTTTTTGAATACTTTATAAATTAAATAATTTCATTTCTATTGATACTCTAAAATAATTATTAATCTTTATTTTACCGATGAGGAAACTCCAGCCCCAAAATCATGAGATCAAGTATCTCCAACTTTTATAACAGCCAAGGCCCCTTAAACTGGACCAAATGCTATCACAAAAACAGAAGACAATATAGGAAGATACTTGGCATTGGCCAATTTCTTGTTCCTCAGTCTATTGTTGAACCAACTGGAAAAAATATTGTTGTTCACACATTCGTACTCCACCAACATCTGCTCCATTTTATTAAACTCACTACTAAATTATAGGTCACAGAGACATTTTTACTCTATTAAATATTCTATTATATGATAAAAATATGGCTATAAATTCAATATAATTGTTTTAAATATCCTGTACTACTCTCTTTTTGAAAAAGGATGTGACATTTTTAGACAATCTTTATGTTATATAAATGTGAAAAATATTTTTATTCTAAAATTGAAGGCAATATATTTTTATGTGTAAGAAATAATTTAGTGAATCCAACAGCCATTACAGAATTACACACACATGCTCATGTATATGCCCATGAGAAAAAATTGTTTCCTCATTTTGTAATAGAAGATCACACTGCACAATTGTCACTAGAGTGCTTCAGAAGCATGTGGGAGACATTTGCTCAGGACTTCCAGAAAAACCTCAAGAAATTGTCCAACTTGGAATGTTTCCTCTAATCTGAACTTGCACACACATACCTAGTTGCTATTTCCATTTGGATATTTCAACTTTATCTCAGTCCAAACACCTGGTGCTCCTTAACCCATCCTATCCAAAGTACATTTGTTCATTTCTCTCCTACTGCACATTCAATCAACGGGAACGCTCAACAGATTTAACTAAACAAAAATCCAGAATCTTGTCACTTCTCACTACCCTCTCCACATCTCACTTTCTCTTACTGCAGTGTAAATTGTTCATTAATTAGTTTTGGTGCTTAGAAGCTCTCCTCTGTCTATTCTCAACACAGTGTTCCTTTTCAAGTAAAATTAGGATTGCATCATTTCTCTGCTGCTACTCTCTAATAACTCCCATTTTATTCAAAGAAATTTTAGTCCTTAACTATCGTCCATAAAGCACATTATTATGTGCTCCCATTAACTCTGACCTTCCTGCCATCTATTCTTTCCCTCCTTCCCTCACTTTACTCCAGCCACACAGTTCTACAAATCCTTCATCATACACATCAGCCAACTCCTTCAGGGTGTTCTCTTCCTCACAACATCTGCCCGTGATAGAATTCCTCAAGGCCATTGTCAAAGCTTTGTTCAAATGAAATCTTTCTTGAACATCAATACAACCAAAATTTTATAATATGAATTTTTTTCTTTCACCCACATCAAAATCTCTGTTAGTTCAGTCTAATATTGTAGCATTCATGATTTCTTAACACACTTTCAAATTTAGTTATGTTACTCCAGCTACTAGAATGTGGGTTTCACAGTGGAAGAAAAATTTGTCTTGCATTTATTCATTTATTTATTTTTTATTTTTTAATAGAGAGGGACAGCGAGAGAGAGAGAGAGAATCAATTTTATTTAGTTTTTCATGGACTTTCATTGCTCACACACTTCATTGTGTATGTGGTGCTGGGGTTTGAACCCGGGTACTCTCACATGCAAGGAAAGCGCTGTAACCACTGAGCCACCGCTCCAGCCCCTGCCTGCATTTAGAACTGACTTATATACAATTCTTGAACTCAATAAGCATCTGTTGAATTAATGAATGGATAACATAGATTAAAGGAAATATTGTATACATTGTAAATGTAATTATTTGTACACTGCACCTGAAATGTTTGGCAAGAAAATGACCAACTGTGTTCTCACTTTGTCTTAAATTACCAGTAAAATTTATCATATGTTTCTATTAAGAAATTCCCTAATTATTTTTTAAAGAAAATATAAGACATTAAAACCAGCAGAAATATATGATCTCTATACTGCTTTCCAGAGTGACTGCGCTAGTCTGCAGTCCCACCAACAGTGTACTATTGTTATTTTCTCCCCACAATTTCTCCAGCATCTGTTGTTGTTCCCATTCTTCATCTTTGCCAGTCTGACTGAAGATGGAATCTTAGTGTTGTTTTGATTTGCATTTCTCTAATTACTAGAAATGTTGAATATTTTTCATATGTTTATTGACCTTCTGTATTTCTTCTGATGAAAAATTTGTTTAGTTCTTTAGCACATTTTTTTATTGGATTGAATGTGTTTTGGTATTAAGTGCTTTTGAGTCCTTCCTGTAGTTTGCATATTAGCTCCCTGTCAGAGGAATAGCTGGCCATGATGTTCTCCCATTGCGTAGGCTCTCTCTTCACATTCTTAACTAATTCCTTAGCTGTGAAGAAGCTTTTTTAGTTTAATGGCATCCCACATATAGATTCTTGTTTTTAATTCTTACACTATGGGAGTCTTATTAAGGAAATTGGTGCCTACATCAATGGGTTGATGGAGGGTTGATCCTATTTTTTCATCTAATAGTTATATTTTACCAGAACATACAAAATCAGAATGTTACAGTGAACAACTACATCAATGTTTAGAGCAGCACAATTCATAATAGTTAAAGTATGGAATCAACCCAGATGCCCTTCACTGGATGAATGGATAAAAAAAACTCTCTCCTCTCTCTCTTTTTTCACACACACACACACACACACACACACACACACTACACACACATAGTTCTGCTCAGCTATTAGAAAGAATGAAATCATGGCTTTTGCAGGTAAGTGGATGAAATGGAAAAATTATGCTTAGTGAAATAAGCCAAACTCAGAGACTCAAGGTCATATGTTTTCTCTTATATGAGGAAGCCAGAGTAAAATTATGGATAGGGTGAAAGGTAGTCAAAGTTGAAATAACACATGATCTGGGGAAATGCTAGCTATGAAGGTGGGAAGGGTGTTGGGGGAAAAAGGAGGGGGGTTGAATGGGGAAAGCAAAGGAGGGCTATAAATTCTCTATGCCTATTTTACTCCCCTGGGAAGCTAAATAATACTCATATATGCATTTAAAACTAAAAATATTCAAAAATGTATTATATATGTATACATATACATTAATGTCTGTAATTGGGGAGAATTCAGTAGAGGTACAAAATTGGGGAGTGGCTGGGAGGGGAAGTTCTTGGATAAGGACTGGGTTCATGTTATATTGTCATTACATGCGAATAGATCAATGTATAACAACAAATCCCTTGATTATATAAGACTCTGTTACATCCATAAAAAATAAAAAATAAAACTATTGAATGCAAAAAAAACACATGATTTTATTTCCTGTAAAAACCAACTTAAGTATATTGTGTATAATTATTATATTGTGTATAACAAATTCTTATATTTTGTTTGAAATGTATGTTACAAATTATAGATTTTTAAATAAAATTTGTTTTCCTTCATTATTAACATACATAGACTTATGTCTTAATTTGTATTCTATTGAATATTAATGGATTGTGAATATGCATTAAATGAGAGTAATAATTTCATACAAAAAGCTGAATTAATTTTGTAATACCATATAAACAAGTACATGTTATGCTTTGAAAGCATAATAAAAGAGCCATACAGGATACTCTATAAAATTTATGATCTTTAAATGGGAGTAGCATTTTTCTTTATCTTTCTGTAGCCAACAACAAGCATAATGTTTGTGCAAAGTCAATATATGAAGAAATATATTGAACCGATATAGTGTTCAGTGAGATGAGGCAAAATTCACTGATTATGTAAATTAGTTTCCAGAAAAATAAAAATAAACTTGTTCCATGAAAATTATGCTAAGTGAAATCAGCTAGACTCAAAAAGTCAAAGTTTTAATTTTTTTCTTTTATATGCAGAAACTAATCCAAAATAGAGAGTGTACTCTGATTTTTATTGAAATATTTTAACTGATTTAAAGCTGGATTATATATTTTGGGGAGTAGAATGGATAAAAAGTTCATAAATATGTAAACATAAGGCACATATTAAATAGATGAGTAAAGGAATTCCAAGATGGTAAGCTACAGGAAGGATACTTCTCATTTGACTCCAGGATAGTAGGGAAAAACTCCAGGAAAGCCACCTTGCTATGATGTATCTGTAGGGGAAAATCATTGCTGGATCACAGCACTGGCCAGTGATTTATGGAGAATCAGAGACGTGGGTATAGCCAGTGGAAGAGAGAGAGTGAATCTGTCCCAGCCAGGTCAAGGCAGCCACAACTACCATTGCTCCCAGTTAGCATGGGAGCAGAGAAGGAGCTGAACCATAACATGTGATCAGATTTGCTCTATAAGGATCCCTGCGTTGGACCCAACCAAGAACACCCCTGCGGGACATCCCCTGCATGCAGAGAGTTCAGTGTCTCTCAGGCACCTGAAGGGAGGACAGGCAGGAGTCATTCTGAACAGACTATATGACTGGAGGGAGTCAGCAGTTCAGAACAGATTACCCTACAATTCTGCCAGAAGCTGGTCAAGGTTCAGAGGCTAAACCTGGAAGAGCAGGCATGGGGAAGGCCCAGACTTCATTTAGCTCAGGGTGATTCAGGTTGATGGAGTGCAGTGGAGCCTAGCTCAGCCCTGTTCCCACCTCCTAGTTGGAGGGCTCATGTGACATGCTAAGGTAGGACAGGAGAATGCAAGTGCATGCACTTTGGGCACAGAAAATCTAGAAGGACTGTGTATGTAATCAGAAGAGGGAACATTGCTCTGCATTCTGTCCCCTATGCCTAGAATTCAGGAAGTCTACTGAGTTTCAGATCCCCAGAAAGGCCAGCTTGGCTACCTCTGGGGGAGATTTGTTAAACTGATTCCCCCCAGGGCAAGACTCCATCAAGCAAAGCCCCAGAGTTGGAGCTAGACACCCAGTCCTCTACATGTGATGACATAATTCCAGACTGAGAGACCTGCTAACAAAACTTAGGCGAACTGTGAATATAGGCTCGCAATGTACAAAGTGCCAACCTCAGTGAACATAGTTCCAAGTTTTATTTTAGAATCTTTTTTTCCTTCTGTTTTTGATGTACATTTGTTTGCCATCTAGAGAAGCAGATTGTTTCTGGACATATAAGCATACTAAAAGGGTTTTTCTCTTTTTTTCACTTTATTATTTTTTCTTTTTCCCTTTTTTTTCCTTTGGTTGATACTCCCTTCATTGGAGAGTATTGTTTTCAATATAAATGTTTATCCTTGCCATTTTGGCTAAGGGTTGGGATTTTGATCAATAATTTTAGGTTTTGGATTGTATTGTACTGTAGCTGCAAAGTTTTCCTCTACTTCTTTCTACCCATTCTTATGGTATCACCTAAATTCTATTAGTATCTCTTTCAACCTTCCCCTACCTTGGTACCTCTGACTCTTCTTCCTCTAATTTTTTTAAACTACCAAATCTTACACCTCCTGTATTTTCTCTCTGCTCACACTTAGATATTTTGATCTCTTCTCTAACTTCCTCTTACATCCCCTTCTCATGCAGGCATCTATAAACTCATCACCTCTTAGCTCTAAATAGTTCATATAAGTCCACCCCCCATCATTTAGGCTGTGAAATCATTACTGCTGTTAATGCCAAACTCAATAATTATTGTATGCTTTGAAGTCGGACATATGTGATGATTGAATATTATTTTTGCTGAAGGTATTTGCTAGCATTGTCATTCATCTCTTAGGTGGAATTTAACAATGTAATAGATATAGTTATTACTAAGTAACCAGTTTAATTCTATTTTTTGTAAGTATTAGTTGTTCATATTGACAGTTTCCCATTTGTTCATGCAGAGCTAGAAATCTTAAGTGACACTAACAGCCCACAGGTTAGTGATTTGGCTGCTGAATACAACTTTCCTGAAAATACCCCAACCCAAGTAAGAGATAGGATAAAGCTCCAATCCAGCAACAAGGACTCAAAGAGGAACAACAGAAAGAGATCTTGGTCTACACTCTCTGGTATCCACCCACATGTCAAATCCAGTGAAAATCCACCCACAGGGGGTTGGAAGAAAATAAAGAGAGTAGCAACAACAATATGATCACCAAAATTATCAAAGAATTAAAAGAAGTTTTAAAGAAGGAAATAAGTGAACAATTAAAGAGTATTTAAAGAAGAAACTAAGATGGTGACTACAGGAGATGAAAGAACAATACATCAAATAAATAAATATAATGAAAAAAAAACCACAGCAGAGCTCCTAGAAATGAAAGACACAACCCAATTAAAACTCACTTGATGATTTCAATAACAAATTACAATCTGTAGAAAACAGAAAAACAACTATGGAAGAAAGAATCTCTGATATTGAAGATAGGCAAAATGAGTTTCAACATACAGAAGATATTAAAGGAAAAAAAAACTTGAAGAACATGATCAAAATATTCAAGAGCTCTGGAACAAAATTAAAATATCAAATCTGAGAGTGATTGATATGGAAGAAAACATGGAGGTACAAACTGGAAGCATACAAAATCCTCGAGAATAACAGAAAATTTCTCTCATGTTAGAAATGAGATGGATACACTCATACAGGAGGTTTTCAGGACTTCAAATAAATTTAATCAATCAAAAAATTCACCAAGACACTTCATTTCATATTCAATACGTTTAACAGAGAAAACACGGAGAGAATATTAAAAACTGAAAGAGAGAAGCATGAAGTCACATTTAGAGACAAACCAATACAGATCATGTTTGATTTATCATTTCAGACCCTAAAAGCAAAGAAGGCTTGGAATAATATATTCCAAACCCTGAAAGATAAGAAATGTCCATCAAGGATACCCAGTAAAACTCAGTTTCAACTTCAAGAGAGAAACAAAACTACTTCAGAACAGAAACAAACTAAAAGAATTCATGAGCACAAAAACAGCTCCACAAAGAGTAATCAAAGACACCCTTTACATGAAGAAAAGAACAATCAACTCCCAAACCCCACAAACTGAGGAAGCACAATAAAAAGTATAATCAGCTAAACCAGAAACGAGACAGAAAAAATAAGAATGGCAATAAATCACACATACACATATTAACAATGACTGTAATGGTCCTGAATTCCCAATCATAATACACAGATTAGCAGAATGGATCAAAACAAAATCCAATGATATGCTGTGTATAAGAGATACATCTTACAGATAAAGACTCTATAGATTGGAGGTAAAAGGATGGAGAAAAATCTAGCAGGCATATGGCCCAAGAAAACAAGCTGGTGTACTAATTCTAATATCCAATAAAGTAGATTTCAACCAAAAATTATTCAGAAGAGAAAAAGAAGGTCAGTATGTCTAAATAAAGGAAACAAGTTGATAAAACCATTGTAAACATTTATGCCACAAATATCAGTGGGCCAAACTACATGGAAAAAATACTCTATGACATTGCATCCCTCATAAAGCACAACACAAGAGTACTGGAGGACTTCAATGCACCCTTATCACCAACAGACAAGTCATGAAAACAAAAAATCAGTAAAGATATCTCCAGCCCAAATGATACCTTAAATCAAATAGACTTAACAGACATGTATAGACTATTCCACACCAAAACAGGTAAATTTACCTTCTTCTGAGCTGCACATGGAACCTTTTCCAAAATAGATCTTTGTCCGGTCCCGGCTGGCAGGAACCGGACAAAGCATTCAACTAGACCCATTTGCTCTTAAGTTCTCCAAGCACTTTATTTCTCTCTTTACCGTGGCTAAAGGCCTCCAGGCGCTTCCCGCCTTCCCTCTCTTTGAGTCAAGGCTATTAACGTTTAGAGTCCTTGTTTCTATTGCTGTACCAGAGTCCTTATTTCTGCAGCCGAGACTCTTACTGCCTGCATCTTCTACCGCTGCTGATCTCTCCACCGTCTGCTGCTGCTGCCTCTCTGACTCTCTCAGGCAGCAGGCGGTCATCTCTCTGCTTTCCTCCTGACTGCTGCTTGCTTCTTCCATGCTTCTTCTCTGACTGCTTCAGGACAGGGCTGCTTCCTTGCTCGCTTGCTTGCTCTTTTTACCTGACTAGTCGCTACTCTATTTATCCGTTACAACAGCCAATAGGGGTACAGTGCAAACACGTTTATCCAATTGTACAAATGAGTGGCCAAATAGCTTAGTCATGCGCTCAGGCAATCTGCTAATTACAAGCCAGCTGGGTCAGAGTTGTTTACCACCAATTCTTCTACAAGTCAGCTGGACCTCATGTTGGGGGAATCCCCAACAGATCATATTCTACTTCACAAAGGAAATCTAGCAAGTATAAAAAAGTTGAAATAATTCCATGCATCCTACCAGATCATAAGAGTGTGAAACTAAAAATCAACTGTAAGAAAAATAATGGAAATCACATAAATATATGGAGATTGAATAATATCCTCTTAAATTAAGAATGGAAAAAGGAAGAAATGAGAACAGAAATCAGGAAATTCTTAGAAACAAATGAGAACGGACACAACATACCAAAACCTCTTGGACAGTATGAAAGCTTTTCTTAGAAGTAAATTTATAGTTTTCAGTGCCCACACCAGAAAGCTAGAAAAATCTCAAATAAATAAGCTTATGCTCTGCCTCAAGTCCTTACAAAAAAGAACAAACTCATCCCCAAACCAGTATAGGATAGGAGAAAATTAAGATCAGAATGGAGATCAATGAAATTGAGAAATTTAAAAAAAATGAACAAAACACAGTTGGTTCTTCGAAAAAAATGAATAAAACTTGCAAACCCCTTACCAAACTCACCAAAACAAAGAATGAAAAGAAACAAATCAACAGAATCAAAAATGAAAATTGTGAAATCATCACAGACTTCTCTAAAATGCAGAGGATTATCAGAGCCTACTTTGAGAAATTGTACTTTAATAAGCTGGATAATCTTGAAAACATGGACAAGTTTCTTCATACACACAGCATGTCCAAACTGACACAAAAAGATATAGAACTTTAAATAGACCAGTTTAGATTAATTAAATTGTGTTAGTGATTAAAGGCCTTCCAAAATAATAAAGCTCAGTTCCCAATGGATTCTCAGCTCAGTGCTTTCATACCTTTACAGAAGAACTAACACCTATCTTTATAGGTGTAAAGAATGGAACACTCCCAAAAACTGTTTACAAAGCAAACATAACCCTGATACTAAAACCTGATAAAGACACATGAAGGAAAGAAAATTACAGACCATTATCCCTGATGAACATACATGACAACTGAATTAAAAAATCATTGAAAAGATAATACACCTATACCAGGTGGGTTCCATCCCAGAGATGCAGGGATGGTTCAACATATGGAAATCAATAAATGTGATCAATCGCTTAAACAGAAGCAATGACAGAAACCACATAAACATTTCAATAGATTCAGAAAAGGCCTTTGACAATATCCAACACCCACTTATGTTTAAAACACTGGAGAAGTTAGGGATTAAATTATCTTACTTTAGCATTGTAAAGTCCAGTAATGACAAACCCATAACTGGCAGTATACTAAATGACAAAATATTAAAACCATTCTCGTTAAAATCAGGAGGAATATAAGGTTGCCTACTCTCACCACTCTAATTCAATATAGTTCTTGAAAAGCTAGCCAAAGCCATCAGGGAAGAGAAGGAAATCACAGGGTATGAATAAACAAAGAAGAAATCAAACTATTTCTATTTTCTGATAATGTTATCCTGCAAATAGAACACCCCCCCAAAAAAAAAACTCTACCAAGAATGTGCTATAGCTTATTAATGAATTTAGCATAGTAGCAAGATACAAGATCAATACCCATAATTCAATATCTTTTGTATACTCCAACAGTGACTCAGTCCAGGATGAAATCAGGAAAACCATCCCATTCACAATAATCTCAAAACAAATTAAAAGAAAAACAATTTGGGAGTTAATCTAACCAGGGAAGAAAAGGACCTTTAGAAGGAAAAATACAGAACTTTGAAGAAAGAAAAAGAAGACCTGAAAACACGGAAAGACATCCCATGTTCTTGAATAGGCAGATTAACACAGACAAATTGGACATTCTGTCAAAAGTGTTTTACAGATTCATGCAATCTGCATCAAAATACCAATGATATTCTTTGCAGATATAGAAAAATGAATTCTTAGATTCATTTGGAAGAACAAGAGACCCAGAAGAGCCAAAAAGAAAAAAAAAAAAAAAGTTAAGCAGGAGGCATTTGAAACTGTACTACAAAATTGTAGTTACAAAAACAGCATGGTATTGGTATCAAAAGAGACACAAAGACTCCTGGAATAGAATAGAAGATACGGAAACAAAACCACAATTCCATAGCCATCTGGTATTTGACAAAAGTGGCAAAACTAAAACTTGGAGAAATGACAGCCTATTCAACAAAAGGTGCTTGGAAAATTAGATAACCTATGCAGAAAAATAAAATCAAAACTCAAATCAATATTTATTGTAGCACAGTTCACAGTAGCTAAATTACAGAATCAACATAGATGCCTACCACTGATGAATGGATTAAGAAAATCATGGCCTTTGTTGGTAAATAGATGGAAAAGGAGAAAATCATGCTGAGTCAATGAAATTAGCCAAATCCAGAAACTCAAGGGCTGAATGTTGTCTCTCATATGTGGAAACTAGACTACAATATAGGAAAGAATGAGATAATAAGTTTAGACAATAGACTCATCAAACACTGATTAACAATTGAACTGGAGGAAACCTTCCTGTCTAGGGGTTGGAGGGGAGGGAGAAGGGAGGGCAGTGAAGGTAGGGTGGGTAAAGGGAGACATATGATGTATGCATGCATGGAAGTGTAAAAGCAAACCCCTTAAACATATGAAACTATATATATATAATATAAATATTATATATATAACTATAATGAGAAATAAAATCTTATTAAAAAAGAATAAAAGTTAATTAGGTTGCCAAATAAATAAATAACCACACACAGTAATATGAAATCCATCCCATAGCCCTTTAAACTAATTTGCTGGTTGCTTTGAGTAAAGAAATATTATAAGTTAGAGACCAAATTGGAATATTTATTTTCCCTCAAGAAAATACCCCGGGCACAGATTATTCTAATTTTTAAAATCCTAGCATCACTACACAAAAATGAAAATAAAAATTAGAATAAGCATGCATAAATTATATACAAACATACAGCTTTTATTTTCATGCTACAGTAGCATGAGCTTTAATAGTGTTATGTGATACATATGGAAAGAGTCCATAAAAAATATTCAAAATAGTAATGTGCTCCAAATCTGTCAAATTGCTAAAATTTATAAGATTCATCAAAAAATTAATTAGGTCACCATTGTTCCATTATTTAGTACAGTTCAAACTAATCTGATAAGATACTATAGAGGTTTTTATCAAATATCCATAGATCATGGAAAGAAAATACAGCTAATTTTTTTCTGTATCTTGTTTTTTAAACATCAAAATCTGAGATTTCTGTAGTTTTTACTTTCCAAAAATTTTTCTGATACATGCCCTATTATTGTTATCCCATTACTACTAAAATTCTTTATCAGTATGTGGTGCTTTCCCTATGATATTTCCTTTTAAAAGAAGTACAGAATCTGCTAGTCAATGTTCTCTTTAATTTGCAACCTCTGAGATATTCACAAAAACTGCCTATTAAAAGCACTTGAAAAGTGTCTGACTCAGAGATGCAGCTGGATTGAGCTAAGTAGGAGGGTAGCTTAGATAATCGTTTGCTAACATCTTAATTTACTTTTAACAGAGAAAGTAAAAGCTTTTCTTTAATTTACATTTGCTTTTCTCTTTAATTATTTGTTCTGCCAAAATTTCAGTTTTTTTTAAACTAAACCCTGTATAATTACATAAAAATTATATGTTGTTAAGCATTACCACATTCTTGGATTCTACAGTAATGAATTGCTTCAATAAATGCAACTTGGGAATCTTCAAGGACCCAAATCATTGTCTATTATAAAAGCAGTAGTGGCAAATTCTATAAAAATATTAAAGAAAATTAGTCTCCAAGGGTACAGTTATTCATTTATCACATAATTGTCTCTCATTAATAGAATATGACAGTATTATAATTCAAACAAAAATGTTTTAATTCTCTCTCCCTTGTTTTCCATAGCAATATCAAATAAAATGCATGATATTTTTTCCTAAGTAAGCAAACACGCCATTTTAAATAATTGTTAAATTTATGTTTTAGAGCATAATATATACATAAGAAAGTTATGAGAGGACTATTTACTATACTAAAACTATATTAAATAGCAAAATTGTTTTATTTTCACTCTCTCTCTGACACTGCCCCTCTCTCTTTAAAAAAAAATACAAGAAAGAAAATGTTATTGAAAAGGCTCAGTGATTACCCAAACAAATTAAATTATAAGGTCATATTTACCTTAGTGAATTTACCATTATCATTAATTTGGTCCTGAATCTTGAGAGCATAGGCTCTCAGCATTTTTAGTAAGAGAGTGAACTGAAAATTAGAAAGTCAGTTCATATTCACAGCATGCATAACACACCAATATGAAGCTCAGAAAATCAAAACTATTAATGTAAAATAAATTTATTTTGAAAATAAAAACCAAAATTGCCTATTTCCCATCAAAAACATTTTGCTACTGAGAATGGGCATGCTAAAAAAGTCACCAAACTGTTTTAAACTAAATACTAGCACAAGGAGTTATTGTTAAAAGTATGGGTACTCAGATACTTTTCAATGATTTAGATAGCACAACTTTTTTAAAATGTCATATTTCAAAATCGCATTTCAACAATAATATAAGAAAGTTAAAAATAATTAAAATGTTCTTTACTCTTTTGAATCACTAAACTGAGAAAAATATAGCTTATTGCTATATTTCTAAAAGATTTCTCTTGTCCAACCTACTCTCTCCTTATCTAGAACCATACTAAATGGAATCTGTACATGCTTTCAGGTTGTTAGAAACTGAAAAAAGTGGATAATTAATAGGTTATATACTTCCCAGTTAAGAAAGTGACCAGCAAAATATTTTGGTTTACCTATCACTGTTTTCAAAAGCAACTACTGTTTTTGAAATATTAATAATAAAATTATTATGCAGAATGAAAACTATCAAACTTTAAAAAAAGAAATTGCAGAAGATCTGATTAGATAGAAAAACATTCCATCTTCATAGTTAGGTAGATTCAATATCATCAAAATGACCATTCTACCTTAAGCCCTATATAGATTTAATGTAATCCCCATCAAGATACTAATGTCATTTTTCACCGATAGAGAAAAAGCAATACTCAAATCTGTATGGAATAACAGAAGACCCAGAATAGCCAAAACATTACTCAACAAGGAGGAAGCAGGTGATATCTCAATTCCTGACCTGAAATTTTACTATAGGGCTATAGTAACAAAAACAGCAAGGTATTTGTATCAAAACAGATTTGAAGACCAATGGAATAGAATAGAGGATTCTGAGAAGAACCCTCATACCTTTAACTATCTAATATTTGATAAAGGAGGAAAAACATAGCATGGAAGAATGATAGCCTGTTCAACAAATGGTGTTGGACAAATTGGACAGCCATATGTAGACAACTGAAATTGGATCCTTACCTTTCACCCTGCCAAAAAATTAAATCAAAATGGTTCAAAGATCTGGATATTAAACCAGCAACTTTACAATTGCTTGAAAAAGAAGTAGAATCAACATTACATGACATAGGGGTCGGCACTGCCTTCCTTAACAAGACTCCCATGGCACAAGCAGTAAAGTCAAGAATAAATACATGGGATGGAATTAAACCAAAAAGCTTTTGCACAGCTAAAATTTAATCAAGAGCCTCAAGGAGGAACCTACCAAATGGAAGAAGAATTTTGCCTACTATACCTCGGACAGAAGGCTAATATCCAGAATATACAAAGAACTAAAAAACTAAACACAAAAATCACAAATAATCCAATTAATACATGGGCTATGGAACTAAAAAGAAACTTGTCAATGAAGGAAGTCCAAAAAACCCATAAACATATGAAAAAATGCTCTACATCACTATCAACGAGAGAAACGCAAATTAAAACTTCACTGAGATTCCACCTCATTCTGGTCAGGGTAGCAAAAATGAAGAATACAAACAATGACAGGTGCTGGAGGGGCTGTGGGAAAAGAGGGACACTGTTACATTGCTGGTGGGACTGCAAACTGGTACAGCCACTCTGGAAAGCAGAGTGGAGACTCCTCAAAAAATTAAGGCTGGAATCACCTTTTGACCCAGCCTATCCCACTACTGGTTATCTTCCCAAAAGAGCTAGTATCCGCATATTATCGAGATATAGCTTCTTCAATGTTTATAGCAGCTCTATTTTCTATAGCTAAATTATGGCACCAACACAGATGCCCCTCATTTGTTGAGTGGATTCAAAAACTTTGGTACATATAAACAGTGGAATACTACTCAGCTATCAGAGAAAATGATATTATGCCATTTACAGTCAAATGGATGGTGATAGAAAATATTTCGTTAAGTGAAGTATCTCAATCTCAAAGACTCAAGGGCCAAATGTTTTCTGTCATTTGTGGAAGCTAGAATAGAAGCAGAAACAGTATGATAGATGGCTAACCTAACAATTACCTCAACATGTATGAATATTTACACGATCTTCGGGAACCTTGCCTAGGATGTTGGGGGATGCAGGGAGGGGGGCAGGGAGGAAGGAAGGGAAAAGGAAGGATATCAAGG
>PVKS010020873.1:0-36176 GCA_004027875.1 Aplodontia rufa
CATGAGTTTAAGGAAGACCTAGGCTGTCAGGTATCTTTGTGTCCATTATGTTACCCACATTCCTGTCTGTGTATTTGAAATCTTTCAAGATAAACTAATAACTTTTTCTTTTTATTAAATTATTCTGTTTCCAAATTTTACTTACCTTTTGCATAATTAATAACATTGATAATATGCAAAATTGAGGATAATAGACCAGTTGGATGTTTAGTGGTCTGAAAGACTACCCAAAGGGGATCTCTCTGCCTGAATGCATACTAATCTTTCATAAAGTGAAATGATAAATTACCTTCTCTCAGCTTACATATAGAAAGCAGATTTTTAGTGTATATGCTTCATACATGAGCAATAGTACTGTGCAGTGGAACATTTTCATGTGATACTGATAAATCACTGTAATTTATTTTGCATTTCTAAGTTTAAATGACCCCATTTTTACATCATGTGTTTACATTTGGCTGGAAGGAGATGGTGTTTGAACAGTAAAAGTTTATCACTTAACTTCTAATTATCGAGGATCAGACAGAGGCTGGCGACACTTGATTACTGATGAACAGTTCAGAGAAAAGTAACAGCACTGCCATGGGATTCCTCCCCCTGCCAAGTGTCATGTTGGCAACCGAACAGCTTTGTCTCCTTTGAGTTTGTGACTAAAGAGCCCTTGTGATTCCCTGATAATTTCCCTCAATTCTCTAATGTGCTAAGACTCTAATTAACTGCGAATTCCAAGGGAACAACTTGCACTTAATTTTTGCTAATTGGGAAGCTATGTAACAAGGTTCTGCAGATGCCCAACTTTTCCAAATTCATTAAAAGTTTTCTGCCACAACCACAGAAGCCTGATTTAATGAGTCCCTGAACACCACTCCTCCAATTGGCCTTCACCTCCAATGAATATTGCAGGCAAAGTATTTGCAGGGGAGTGAATTCTGCCTCTCTGTCTTCATGATGGACACCTCAGGCCCCCGCTGTGAAGAAAGAAGAGAGTATTCAAGCTCCTGCTCCTCAGGGCTTCCAGGCAGGCAGATGTGTGCTTCCACGTGTGCTTGCCAGCCTTCACCATAACTTATTCAGTAACTGACTGCACAGTTGTCTCCAAACACTTGAGAATGAACATAAATTAAAACCTGCATAGGTGGAGGATGTAGGAAAAACAGTACAACCAACAACCATTGAGAGGAATTGTCCAGCAAACTCTCAAGCCTAGAAAGCTGGTGAGATACTGCTATTTAGTCTTTGCTTATTCATGGTTTGATACACAACCCACTGATAGCCATTCTACTCAATTGTGTTGTATTTATAGAGAAAGGCATGAGTGACTGACTACCCCACTGCATTTCTGAGGCACTCTGCCTCTCTGGTTGCTGTAGCACATGACAGATGTTTTACCTTTGATGGCAGGTGCCACAGTGCTCAGGCTTTGCTGTTAGTGTGAGTCACTACCCTGATCCCAGGATTCCGACGGCTGCCTCCCATGCTGGCTCTGCACAGCACCTCAGAGGATCCCCCTGGTAGAGACGCCCACAGTGCTCCCCTATAGGAGCTTTGCAAAATACCACTTTTCTTCCAATTCTCAATTTAGAGAGAGTGTGGAAAGGAATGTCACTCTTTCCCTTGTACCTTCTGGGTGGATCCACAGACTGGCTCAGCTCCTAAAAGGAGTTGCACTGAGGATGGGACTGAGTGCCAGGATGGTCACACAGGGTGTAAAGGTGTGATTCCATGACAAATTCCATGTAGTTCACTTATTTTCAAACTTGGTTTTCAATTAGTGGTGGGAATTCCCCAAATCCATCCTGTCATGACTCCCCTTTTTCCTCCTAATGTAACCCTTGTTATGAGGCATGTCACTACTGGGCTATCCTATTTGGGACCCTTTCTTCAGGGGGTTTGCTGAAGGACGGGGGCTCCTGTGGGGGTGAGGTGAGGTAAAATGCAGGCTCTTCTTCTTGTGGTCTTGGTCACAGCACCTCCTCACCTCATGAATTCCAGGACAGGACACTTTCCAACAGGAACTGCCATGGCCAGCCTCCTGCCTTGACCACACCCACTACTGGGAATCAGAATCTGGAGAAGCACAGGTGGAAACCCAAGGATTTCACACTGTCCCCATCCACAGCTGAAGGTCTGTATTCTAGGGTCCTAGTCCACTTCATAGTCCAACCAACCACCCTGATGGAGACAGTCTACCGCTGCTGCTTCCAAGAAGGGCAGAGTTCTCGCCACCCTGAGGACCAAGGCCTGCCTTAGCCTCCAGTGTTTATTGTGAACTGCTGAGCATTATCATCTATGGCTAGCTACAGTTGGGGACCCTTGGGGGAAATTAGAGGAGAATGAGCTGCATTCTTTTCACTTCTTTGGAGACCCATAAAGTCCCCACAGCCTCCTTGGGTCCTGAATCCACATGGTTTGCCACAGCTCATGAAAGGGTTGTTTCCTTCCTGATTGGGGTTTTATGAACAATGACCCCAGGAAGACTCCCGCATCTCCCAGGGTCCTTGTGCAGTGGATTTATTGTTGCTTGTACACTAGAATTTAGTTTTGGGGACACTTTATTTATGTACTCATTTTTACTACATAATGCATAGTTGTTTTTCTAAACAGGTTATACAAATTTAGATATTTTCTATCCATTGTGAGACTTTTGTTGATTCTTAGATAACTCTTCGTATTGCAGAGTTTTAAAAATAACGTTGGCTTGTGTTTGTTAGTATCTCGTGGTTTTAAGTTTTGTGTCCCTGATTACTGTAGTTAAGCAATTACACCGATAGTGCCTCATTCCACACTACAGGGTGCTCTCCATGTTCCTCCATGCTTCCTTCTCCATGCTGAGTCAGCAAATACTGGGCACGGCTGGTAATCAGACATATGCAAGTAAGAAACGTACCACTGGAAGTCAAGATCCCTGCACACCTTCCATGGTGGACAGCCAGCACCTTTAAAGGATGTTTGCATATCAGAAACATATCATTGCTCTCAGCGCTGACAGGTGGTCTTCCATGGCACCAGGGTAACATGTATTTTAGTCAGCATTTAGCCGCTGTGATTAAAGGACCTGACAAGCACACATTTTAGGAGGAAAGGTTTAATTTAGGGCTCATGGTTTCAGAGATCTTAGTACTTGGAAGGTCAGCCCCATTCTTTGGAACTCAAGGGGAGATTATACATCATGGCGAAGGAGGTTGAGGAAGGGGTTTCAGGACCCTGTCCCTAACTATGGTGAAAATTTAAGCTGACTTAACTGGCCTCTGTCAGTACAATCTTTGCCAAGGTGTCTTCAGGAGCTGACCAGAAGTTAGCATGCACAGAGGTTGGTTCTGGTTTGTAACATCTTCTGGGACAGCAAGACTATGAACTATGCTTATCTAATTTAAAAGAGTTATGGGATGAGCTTTTATCCCACAGAGAAAACCCTGTGCAGAAGATTTTATTTCTGTAAAATCTTGGGAAACTGCTTTCTGACTTATAAAAAGGGAAAAAATATAATTTTATCTTAAGTAATCTCCCACTGAGTATAAAAGTGTAAGTTTTCGAACTCAGGATCCAGGATTTGAGACACCCATGCTTTCTGGAATTCCTCAGGTGTCTGCCTCATCTGTAGTTTTGAGAAAGGGAAGCTGAGAGTGAGAAACTCCATGCCAGATACAGAATATATAGTCCAAAGCCACTCTTCCAATGACACAAACCCTCCAGCCACACCATACTGGCCCAGAGTTGTCATTTGATCCCTATAAGGAGATTAATTCTATGATAGAGTTAAGTCTTTTACAACCCAATGATTTCACCTCAACCTTCCTGAACTGGTCACACATGAGCTTCTGGGGGACACCTCACATTCAAACCATAACATTCTGCCCCTTGCTATCAATCTGAAAATCCAAAATACATTAGTCCATTTTCATGAGTCCCCATAGTCCCAACAGATACAAGATGGCCCAAAAGTACAAGTCCAAAGTCAAAGTTAAGCAAACTCTAAACATGAACATTTGTAGAAAACCAAATCCAGTTGCATACGTGCAACATTTGAAGGCACGTAGGAAATATTTCCACTCAGACAAATAGGTGCATAGAGAGAAGGGAAGGGACTAAAACAATCTGGAATCTAGCTGTGCAAACAAGTTCTGTAGTTCCACATCGGGCCTCTGGAGCACATGGCATTTTGTTTTCTCTACAAAAGGCTTGTGGAAGTCTGCCCCTATGGCCTTGCTGGTTGCAGTCCACATGTCCTTCCTGTAGGCTTGTCTGTGTTCAATTCCTACAGCATTACTCAGCAGTGGTTCCATAGTACTGGTGTTTCTTAATCTTGGGGGTCTCCACTGCAGCTTTGGCTTCTTCCTCAAGTCTCCCAGCATCACTCTCTCAGGGGCTGCCTGCAGGGACAACACCCCTGGGGCACCGTGCCTGGGTTCCCAAGGCCTTCCTTTGAAATCTCAGTGGAAACCTCCATGATTTCCTAACTCCAGCATCCTGCAATCCTGCAGAAACAGTTACATGTGGTTGCTCCCAAGGTCTGCCGCCATCTTGAGCAGTAGCCAAGCCTTCAGGGATCCTGACTGCAGCAGTCTCTGAGTGTCTGGATGACTGAGCATGTTGAAAAACCTTACTAGACCCCCCTGTGCAAACAGAGTGCCCCACTTGTCTCTACTTAAAGGAAGGTTTTACTCCTTTGAGCTTGAGATGGGTGCAGTCTTGTCAACTCCTGAGATACACTCCAGTCATCTTTCTTATTGCGTCCAGGCAGTCTTTACTTCTTTAATGGCAGTGATATCTTTAACAACAGCTACTTCCTTGGCCTCAGTGTTAATCCCATCTTTCAAGTTCAAGGTTTTTTTTTCAAATTTTTTTCTCCTCTGTTTTCTAGCTCTGAATATCACCATAAACTTGACTAAAAGCTGCCAGAAATACCCATGCCACCGCCTGAATTCTGTGCTTTCTGGGAATTTCTTCTGCCAAATTAAGTATATCACCTTTAAAATAAGGCCCAGAGAAAGTCTCCAGACACCGGCAAAAAGCACACAATTTCTGATCCAGAACATTCCAGGAATGGCCTCTACTGCACTTTCCAATTGAGGCCTCTGAAACCTCTTGAGCCCAGTCTATTTATCACAGTCCTATTGGCATTCTGGTTTTCTGAGCTCCCATCAGAATCACCCATTAAGCTCTTCTTATAACAAACTGAAGCTTTTTCACCCTGCATCACCAAAGTTTCCAAAAGTCCTCCCGCAAATTCCAGTAAGTTACAAAAGCTTTTTAACCACAAGGTCAGTCTAGGCTCAGCAATAACCCCACTGGTACCAATTTCTGTTTAAGTCAGCTTTTTACTGCTGTGACTAAAGGAGCTGACAAGAACAAATTTTAAGAGGAAAGGTTTATTTTAGGGCTCATGGTGTCTTAACTCTTAGTCCATGGAAGGACAGTTCTACTACCCAGGGTTTGAGGTGAGGCTGACAGCGTGGTGGCAGGCAAGGCTTCAGGCAGCAGGGAGCTCAAGGCATCAGAAAGCAGAGTAGAGTGAGAAATTCCTCACCAAATATAGAAAATATACCCCAAAGCACACCCCAATGACCCACCTTCCAGACAAAACCCCATTAGCCTACAATTTCCAATTGATCCCTGTAAGACCACTGGAACAAAATAGAAGACACAGAGACAAACCCACACTCGTACTTTCCTCTGATTCTTGGCAAAAGGACCAAAAATGTATGTTAGAGTAAAAATAGCCTCTCCAACAATTGCTGCAGGGAAAATTGGAAACACATGTGTAGATGAATAAAAGTAAACTCCTCCTACCCTGGACAAAGTAATCTCAAGTTATGCAAAGACCCAAGAATCAGACCAAAATTAGACCAGAAATTTTACAACCGTTACAGAAAAAGGAAAGAGAACACTGCAAAATACAAGTGCAGCTAATGACTCCCTCAGGAGGACCCCTAAATTCCAGCAAAATAATACTAATAATTAATAAGTGGGACGGCATTAAATTAAAAACTATCTGCAAAACAAAGGAAGTAAGAGCATGAAGGAAACCCACCAAGCAGGAAAAAAAATTTGCAGCAACTCTTCTGCTAGAGGATCAGTGTGCAGAATATGTTAAGAACTCAAAAAGTGTGCAAAACAACAAATAAGTAACCCATTCAATAGATGGGAAAGTGAGCTGGACAGACACTTCTCAAAACAAGCGCAAATGGCCAACAATTCTAAGAAAAAATGCTCAACAGCTTTATTCAACACGGAAATGCAAATCAGTGTGGGAATGTGCTGGGGATTGAACCCAGGGCTGTGCTGACACCAAGCCACACCCAGAGAATCCCCCCCTTTTTTTGAGACAACATCTAGCTAAATTGCACAAGCTAGCCTTGAATTTGTGATTCTTCTGCCCCAGGCTCCTGAGTATGTGATATTACAGGTCCGCACCACTGCAACAGGCAAACTGAGCAATTTTTCTCCCCACTTCCTACATTACCAAACTTTGTTGAGGTTCAGGTTATATTGCACACTTAAGTGGGTTAAATCCCATTGGGAGGTATCTGGCAGGCATTATTTTATATTAAGGAGTAGAGCAGTCATACAAACATAAATGCATATAAAGTAACAATATGATATGATTTGATCCAAAACCAGAGTTATCTCCACATTGTGCATGACCCAGACTCTTGATCTTTCAATTTTTCCCCATGAAAGTTATAAATGTCTATATATGTGAGAATGTGATATATATGTATATATATTTATTTGTAAATTTTCCAAAATTAAATGATTGCATAAACATTATTTGGCTTCTCGAGGGAGTAAAGACTATGCATTGTTCATTGTCTCCCTAGATACTTCCATATCTTCTCTCCCTCTCCCCTTCCTTCCTTCCTCCATTCCTTTCCTCACTCCATCCCCTACATATCTATAATTCCCCTAAATTAACTGTTGCCACACCTACACCTTTGGTAGATCTAGTACAAGACCTTGACTACCTTTCACCTAAGCCTGGGTTTTGCTTTAGCCTTCACAAACGAGGGAAAACATTCTGAGTTCAGCTAATTTTGCTCAGCATTTCTTCCATTATCATCTATTTACCATCAAATGCTGGTATGTATGTATGTATATGTGTATATACATATGTTTAGCTCTATAGTCCATTTATTGATGGATTGTTTATATTTTGATGTTAAGTTTTTTGAGTTCTTTGTAAATTTTAGATATTAGTTTCCTGTTGGAAGAATCGCAAGCCATGATGATCTCTCATTCTGTGGGTTCTCTCTTAACTGTATATACATATACAAATATATAACAGAGCTTTTGAATCCATTTAGCCACTGAGGGACATCTGAGTTGATCCCATAATTTAGCTATTGTAAATTGAGCTGCTATGAACATTGATTTAGCTATGTTGCTATAATGTACTGATTCTATCTCTTTGGGTAAGATACCCAGAAAAGGGTTAGCTGGGTTATATGATGAGTATATCCCTAATTTTTTATGGAGTTTCCACACTGCCTTCCAGAGTGGCTATACCAATCTGCGATTCCACTAACAATGTGCTAGGGTTCCTATCTCCCAATGAGCCCTCCAGAATCTGTTATTGTTTATGTTCTTCATATTTGGAAATCTCACTGGAATGAGGTGAAATCTTAATGTGGTTTTGATTTGCATGACTCTGATCCTTAGTGATTTAAAACACTTCCTTGTGTGTTCATTGGTTTGCTTGAGTTCTTGTGTTGAGAAATTTATGTTTAGCTCTGTAGTCCATTTATTGATTGGATTGTTTATATTTTTGATGTTAAGTTTTTTGAGTTCTTTGTAAATTTTGGATATCAGTTTCCTGTCAGCAAAATTGCAAGCCATGATGATCTCTCATTCTGTGGGTTCTCTCTTGATGGACCAATTCCTTGGCTGGACAAAAGCTTTTTATTTAAAGGCATCACACTAATTAATTCTTAACTATAATTCTTTCACTTTGGGAGTCTTGTTGAAAAAATTGTTGCCAAATCCTATATGCTCAAGTGTTGCTCCTAGTTTTTCTTCGCACATTTGTATGGCAGCTGGTTTAATTCCCAGTTCCTTGATCCATTTTGATTGGATTTTTGTGCAAGGTGAGACATAAGGATCTATTTGGCAAATGGCTGGCCAGTTTGTCCAGCAACATTTGTTGAATAAGCTGTCCTCCCCTGTGTTATATTTTTGACCCCCTTTGTTGAATATCAGATTTTTTTAATATTTTGTGGATTTGTCTCAGAGTCTTCTATTCTATTTCCATTGGTCTTCATTCCTATTTTGATACCAGTATCAAACTGTTTTTGTAATTACAGCTGTATAGTATGATTCTACATCTGTTATTGCAAAATCTCCTGTTTCATCTTTCTTGCTTAGTAGTGCTTTGGCTATTTGAAAATTTCTTTTTTTATATCTATAAAGAATGACATTTACATCTGGATGGGGATTGTGTTGAATCTGTATAATTCTCTTCTCAGAATGGCCATTTTAATTATTTATTATTCCAAGAACATGGCATATCTTGCCATCTTTACAGGTCTTCTTCAAATTCTATCTTCAATGTTTGATAATTTTCTTTGTAGAGATCTTTTACTTCCCTTGTTAGATTAATTTCCAAGTATATTGTTCTTTTTGAAGATATTGGGACTGGGGCCAATTTCCTAATTTCTTCTTCTGCCCTATTATTGCTAATGTAAAGGAAAGCTATTAATGTATGGGTGTTGATCTTATAGCTTGCCACTATGCTAAATCTATTTATAATCTCAAGAAGTTTTCAGGTGGAAATTTTTGGATCTTCCACATATGGTATCATGTAATCAGCAAAAAAGGAAATTTGGGCTTCCTCTTTTCCTATTTCTATTTCTTTTATTTCCTTCTCTGGCCAGATTGCTCTGGCTAGGGTTTTGAGGCTTATATTTAATAAAATTGGTAAGATGGGGCAGCCTTCTCTTGGTTCTGAGTTCAGTGGTAGTTCTTTAAGCTTTTCCGTGTACTTTTGAGTATAAATGGGTGCTGGATTATTTCAAAGGCCTTCTCCGCATCAATTGAGATGATCATATGGTTTTTATTCTTAATTCTGTTTTGGTGATGAAGGACATTTATTAGTTTGCTTATGTTGAATCAGCTTTGCAACCCTTAAATGAAATCTGCTTCATCGTGAAGAATTTTCTTCTTGATGTGTTTTCAAATACAGTTGGCGACAACTTTTTTAAGAATTGTGTCTTGATCTTTATCAGGGATATTAGTCTGTATTTTTCTTTCTTTCTTTCTTTTTTGTTGGGTTTTGGTATCATAGTTATGGATGCCTCATAAAAAGGAGAGTTACCTCATTTTCAGCTTCTTGGAATAGCTTAATAAGACATCTGTGGATGTCTTCAGCTGTAAGGCTGGTCTACTATAAGCAGCATATTGTTGGATTTTTTTTTATCTGATCTGCTAATCGGTGCATTGAGACCACTCACATTCAGTGTTAATATAGTTAGGTGGTTGTGGTTCATATTCATTGTATTTTATTAGTGGGCCTTGCTACTTTGGTTGTCCTTTGATAGTGTGTACTCTTATTTAATTTCCTCTATTTGAGAGTTTTGAGGATTGTTTGCTTGTTCTTCTATTTTTAATTTATCTTTGAGAACTCTTTGACATGATGATTTTCTGTTTATGAATGCTGCAAGTTTGATCTTATAATGAAATGTTTTTGTTTCCTCTTAGAATTTGAAGCTGATTTTGCTGGGTACAGTATTCTGTCATTCAAACCCCAGCACCACGTACACAACAAAGTGTCAGAGTAACAAAAGCCAAATGAAAAACTAAATAAAATTTATTCTGTCTCTCTCTCTCTCTCACTGCCTCTCTCTCTTTCTTAAAAAAAATGGAATACAACAGGGAATTGTTGTATATATGCATATAAAAGTTCGAGTCAAACTGCCTCCCTCAAATAGAGTTCACAAATGGCAGACAGAAGCCTTAAGCAGCAAGCTGCTGACTTATGAGTGAACCAGCCCTGACTGGACTGGCCCCATCCCCTCTCTCTCCCTACCTTTACCTCAGTGTCTTGAGTCCCTAACATTTGTGTCAGAGTGCCCTCTCTCCTTAAGGAAAATGAAAATGGAGACATGAGTGCTAGAAGATTTGTCTGTTTGTGTAGTTTTCCACAGCTTTCATATGCTGTGGAAAGTCTGTCAAATTCCACTCAGGCTGAACATTGTTCAGCAACCTAACCCCTCAACAAATTCTTATTAGACAAGATATACCATTAAAACCCAAAATGATTGTACAAAAGAGGTGACTCCTCTTTAAACCATCAGCTAAAAATGTAGCACTCTTATACTCACCCAAGCTATTCATGCACTAAAGGAAACCCATGAATATCTGCAGAGGCAGCAGATGTGCTTTCAGAGCTGTCCACAGTCACTGTGCTACAAAAGTGAAGTGAAGATCCCTTCTCCTATCCCGCTGCCCTCACAGACTGCCATTATCAAGAGTGGAACTGGCACCTCCAAGTCAGAGCCTCAGTATCAAGGCAAGGCCAGGCCTCCTGCTGAGTCAGCTGGTTCTGAGATGGTGGGGATGTGCAATTAGACGACTTCTGACGGCAGACCGGCCAACTTCCCTGTATCCACCTATGAAATGAACAGGGCAATGTGCCTGACTCGGAAAGGTGAAGTTGGCATCTGAGAGGAGGTAAATTCAATGCTGATCATGGGCTTATGGGTGTTTGAGATCTGAGTTTGGTTTTCTCTGAGCCCTAAGGTTTCCAATGCTAAAAGCTTTGAGCATAACATCTCATTGCAGGACAGCCAAGATGATTTAAATTATGACAAATTAGTGGTGAGGGTATTACCTTCCCATTACTGTAAAAAATACTTAAACTTAACAAGAGGAAAGGTGTCCTAGAGTCACAGTTTAGAGGCTCAGTTCATAGCCAGTGGGACCCATTGCTGCGGGCCTGTGACAGTGTGTCCCACTGTATTCTTAGGGATCACTGTGTGTGTACAGGCTGCCACAGTACATCATGGTGGGAGCACAAGAGACTTCTCTATAGATGTTCATAGCTCCTAAGGATGGTGTTATGCCAGGCAAGTTATAAAAGGGTTAAATGGTGTGCTAGGACACAACAACATCACTGTCATCATTGCTCCTTGCACTCTGAACACTAGAATATCTAAAAAGACCAATAGCATGTTAAAGCTGAAATTGGCAAATTTAACCAAATCAATTAGATTGTCTTGGCAATGGATGCTTTCTTTGGCTTTAATGGCAGTTTGACCCATTTCCATTGGAAACCTACCCTGGCTTCTTATAAAATGCGGCCACACACCATATGCATGGGTGTGTACTGAGAAATGTGCCATTAGGTGATTTTGCTGTCATTGTATGAACACCACAGTTCAGACTTAAACCACCCCAGATGTTACAGCCTGCTATGCACCTGGGCTATAATGGTCCACACACCCATATATGCACACACAGCAGGATGCACAGCTGTGTACAGCTGAATGTCTGTAGTCACCTAACCCCTGCATGCAATATGTTGGCTGTGACCTCATCACCACCCAGCAGGGACTTCTCAGCATCACCGTACATAATATGGGCCATCGTTGGTGGAAATGTCACTATGCAGGGTTTGGCTATAATTACTGGAAAGCTTATGCCCTTCATTTTTAGAACAGATGTCTCTCACTAACTCAAACATTGGTGCAAGTAAATGCTGCAAGACTTCAACGAATGGTACCCAAGGGTGTATTCATCAAGTCAAAAATTTTCTGCGATCCACCAACTGAAGACAACCACACTTCTCCTAACCTAGAACTCAGAAAATGGGTCTCCCAGAAATGACATCAGAGAAAAATGTCTCTGGACCCCTAGAAAAGGCCACATGCAGTGCCTTTCACCAGATCCATTGCAGCACATGTCAGGATACAACCTGGGACCCATTCTGTGATGTGGATGTGGTTTGTGTCCCTAAGCGTCATGTGGGGAAGCTTGGTCCTCCACATAATAGCACTGAGAGGCAGGGAATGCAGGAGGTGGAGCATGGTGGGTAATGGGCTCATGATGGCCATGTAAGAGAAGAGTGCCTACCTCAGGGTATGGCTGGGTCTTGAAGGAGTTGGAGACTTTCTCACCTGATTTTTAGTGTCATAAAGGAATGAACCTCCTGGGTGTTTTGCTCCCCCTTTAACCACATGACCTGTCTTGAACATATTCGTATGGTGGGATGCCACCTGACACAATGTCCTCACAGATGTGGTGCCAGCACTGTGTTCTGGGACCTCCAGAACTGAGAGCACAGTCAACCTCATTTCTTGAGAAAGCGCACAGTCCTGAGTTACAGCAAAGTTTCCCAACACAAAAGGGGCTAAGATAGTCCACATCTCACTCTGAAAGTGACTTTCTGGACTCTTAGAACTGCATCCCTAATGAGAACTGAGGTTCTTAAATGCCATTGGGCCCAAAACAAAAGCAATGAACAAGGACATGAATACAGTTGAACCAGTTTTACTGCCTGAACTTTGAATGGTTTGGCTTTATTGAGTATGAAACACACAGAGTCAGGTAAAGGACTGTTTCAGTTTCTGGGTGTTATCCTTCTGGTGACCATCATCAGGGCTTCACTGATGTATGGTACTCACTGGAAAAATAAAAATACACATACATGGCTATGCTGTGTACATAAGATGACCTCATTACAATCAGCAACAATGCCATGAGAAAATATGAGATTCCACTAGTTAATTCGATGTATGAATTGTGCACTAGTGCTGAGGCCAGATAGATCAACTTGTTGGTTGAAGGTGGTGCCGTTGCCCATGGTTTTGGCCAATCTCAAAACTAAGAGGCTGACAAAAAGAGGCTTATTGTTAGTTGGGTTTCACTAATAATTCTGAGCCCATGCATGCCCCCAATCACCCACCTCCTCCTGCCACACCTTACCAGGCTATAGTTGCCAGTTAATCCCTATAAGGGGATTAACTCGCTGATTGGACTACGGCTTTTATGATCCAATAATTTCAGCTCCGCCTTCCCAAATTATCACATGTGAGCTTTTGGGGAACAGTTCACATTCAAACCAAAAGAATAATGTACTTTGTATCAATTAATTAGAAGACAATATTAAAATTTAAAATGTCCCCAAAACTAATATGAACACACAATTTCATGCCTGTAAAAATTCAGCTATTACATTTTTCAGAAATTTACAAGAAGATTCTAGCAATTTCATGGACATTCAAGAAATCTAGCTTAGTTGAAACTGGCCAGAGTAGCAGAAAGGAGAAGCTCACTCCTAGCTTCATGCTGACCATGAGGCTATCATACTCAAGGCAGTGTAATGTTCACATAAGTTAGAGAAATAAATGATGAATCTAGGATCAACCAGATTTTGGTGAGAGCACAAAAGCAGCTCAACAGAAGAAGGATAGACTTTCCAAATAATGGCACTGTGACAACTGGACAGCCACCTGCATAAGAATGGGTCTGAATGCCATTTCACACTACATAGTCTTCCCAGACGTAGGGTCTGTCTATATTAGTACAAGAATTGAAATCATCATTCTCTTAAAATGAGACCTAAATCTCTCTGACCATAGACTAAGAAAAGCTTTCCTAGATATTATATTACTGTCATAAAGATTGAAATAAACAAGTTGAACTCAATCAAAAACATAAACTTTTATAATTCAAAAGACACTATCAATAAGTAAAAAGATAACTCACCAAATGAAAGAATATTTGAAAATCATACATCCGACAAGGGTAGAATGTTCAGAAAATATAAAGAGCTCCAAAAAGTCAAAACCAAAAGGATGACCCATTTGAAACGGATCTTAGTGGGTAGTCCTTCAAAAATATAATGCAAATGATCACAAACAAATGAAAAATTCTTAATATCATCAATCATAATACAATTAAAAGCCACAATGATATACAACTACATACCCAATAGAATGACTAGAATCCAAATAGTGGAGAATAACAGAGATGGTGAGGATGTGAAGCTGTAGAAGGCCCTCATGCACTGATGGGTGAACTTAACATTTTCAGTCACTCTGAAAAATAGCTGAGCAATGTCAGCAAATTAAAAGGAAGTTTCCATGTGGTGGAGCAAATCCACAACTAGATACACACCCAGGCGTTTTGAAAACACATAGCCCATGAAAACCTGCTTGAGATAGCGTTCATAAGAGCCAAAACATGGACATATCCCAAATGCTCATCAATTGTGGAGTGAAGAAATTAAATGCAGGATAACCTTTCTAATGAATAATGTAATTTGTATATAAGATTAGAGTGCTGATACTGGCTTCCACAGGAAGCATGGAAACATTATGCTAACTAGAGTAAGCCATTCAAAGACCATATATGTGACATTCATTCATGTGTGAGGCCTGACATAGGTGAATCTGAAGAGACAGAGCACTTACTGCCTAGGATAGAAGCAATAGGGAATGGGGAGTACCTGCTACAATTATGAATTTTCTTTTTGTAATGATAAAAATTAGATAGCAGTGATGTTTCCTCAAATATGTGAATATATTAAAATCCACTTAATTGGACACATTCCTGCTGAATTTTATGAAACAAGATTGTATCTAAAAAATAAAAGTGTTGGGGCTGGAGCAGTGACAAAGTGGTTATGTTGCTTGCCTGACATGCACTAGGACAAGGAAGGGTTCATACCCTAGTACCATGTATGCAACTAGGTTTTAGAGCAATGGGGGCCACATGAAAAACTAAATAAAATTGATTCTTTCTCTCTCTCTCTCTCTTTCTCACTGTCCCTCTCTCTTAAAACATATTTTAAAAGTATTAATAATATTCTACCTGTCCCAAAATATTTTGTAGTGCCCCAAGGAATGTAATACACATATCATTAAAGCACAATTCTAATGATCATATCATCAAAGCAGAAAATGAAAGTTTATTTAAAAATATATTTAAATTAATACACATTATGCAATAAAAATTGGATTTAAAGTATGAAAACAGAAATCCAGACAATTATTTATATCAATTCTCAAGGAAATAGTGGACTTACATGTACAGATTACAGTCTATTGAGAGCAGCTTGGGAACATAAACACTTTGTCAAAGTATGGGCAACTATTGGATATTTAAACAATTAATTTGGAGAGGTTTAGGGACCAGAAATATTCTTTGATAAATCTTTAGTGACTTTTATGGGATAATGCATAACAAATCATTTTTGAGCTGCTTAGAAAAATTGTGGTTAACCAATACAGAAACCGAGAGCTTGCTAACTTCTCCAAACAGATCCCAGCTGCTGACATGAGAATGAAAAAGAAGTAAAACAATCACAATAACTATGAAGATTCAGCAGCCAAATGAAGGAGATGTTGCTTCTGGACTCATAGAAGTATTCACTTTTAATATAATGGTAAAGATAGAATAATTTCTAAGAGCTGTCTTCTATAGAGATAAAACTCATTTGAAAAGAGCACCCACACTAGCTCCTCATTTCTTTCTTTCTTTTTTAGTTTTATTAGTTGAATAAGGAGTTACAGTTCAGGGGGAATCATTATCAAACAATCAAGAACAAATGTATATGCACATAGTTATCCAAGGCTGATACCATTCCATGGTTTCCTTCTTTGAGTTCCCCATAGTTCTATGTCTCCCCCAAATGAACCCTTGTGTAAAATGGACTTCTTGTGGAGGTCTGAGATCTCTTTCTGAGTTGGTTCCTGAAGCTCCCCATTTCTGAAGGCTTGAAAAGTAAATGAAGAAGGATCAGGATTGAAATAGCCAGTACCAGGTCCTCAGACCAGATCAGTAAAGCTGAAGATGACTAAGGGCTAGTCATAAATCCAGAGACAAAGACATGCCTCTCTGAAATCAGAGGACAAATTTCAACTCTTGCTCTTAGCTGAAGCCAAAACTCCTCAGACTTACCTGGAGCCTGGAAGGCCAGCATCCCAAAGCCAGGTGCCATTTGACAAAAAAAAACAAACATTCAATCTACACTTGCAGAGGTAAAGCAGTTGCTGCTAATCTCCAGATCCAAGGCAGTCAAAGCATATAAAACAGTATGTTCAATACATTTTTAATTTATTGAATTTTTAATTTTATTTTAAATTTGAAAAAGGATGGACAGAGGCTAGCGGGGAGGAGTAGACTAGTACTAGTGATTACAGACTCCTGGCAGGAGTGCTGAACAGAAAGGACACCTGCAGATGCTGGAGAAAGTCACATCAACTTTCCTCTCTGCAGCAGCAGCTTCTTCAGGCCCCTGGACACCTCCTTGTTGCGCAGGCTGTAGATGAGGGGGTTCACCATGGGTGTGAGGATGGTGTAGAAGGCGGAGACCATCTTATCCTGCTCTGCTGTGTGGCTGGAGGCTGGTCTCATGTACATGAACATGGCAGCGCCATAGTAGAGTCCCACTACAGACAGGTGGGAGGAGAAGGTACCGAAGGCTTTACGGCGGCTTTCTCCGGAACCCATGCAGATGACAGCTCGAAGGACACAGGAATAGGATGCAATGATAACTGAAACCGGGAAGATAAGCATCACCACGCAACAGACAAACAGCAGCCTTTCAAACGCAGATGTGTCTGTGCAGGACAGAGGCAAGAGGGCAGCAACATCACAGAAAAAGTGTTGTATTTCCAGAGAGCCACAATAGGAGAATGTCAGCACAGCTGCCAGCACAATGATGCCATCCAGAGAGCCCAAGATCCAGGAAGCTACCGCCATGAGTACACAGAGTTTGTGGCTCATGAGGATGGTATACCGAAGTGGGTGGCAAATGGCCACGTAGCGGTCATAGGCCATAACAGCCAACAGAAAGCACTCGGCTCCAAGCAGAGACACGTAGAAAAAGATCTGGGTCCCGCAGCCGGCCAGAGAGATGGAGTTCCTGCCAGACAAGTAGCTGAAGGCCATCTTGGGGACAGTGGTGCAGATGAGCATCAGGTCCATGAGGGACAGCTGGCTGAGGAGGAAGTACATGGGGGTGTGGAGGTGGGCGTCCAGGTAGATGAGGAGAACCATGGCAGAATTCCCCATGCAGGCCACTGTGAAGATGCCCAGGACCAGGGAGAAGAGGAAGGTGTGGGTAGGGCTGTGGTTGAAGATGCCCAGGAGGATGAAGACAGACTTGAAGGTCTGGTTCCACGACTCCATCCTTAATAATTTGCCTTATCTGGAAGTTCCAGAGAAAATACAAGCTTACTTATGAATCCAGTTTTTAAGTGCATACTGCAGCCAGGACCTCTGCTGGGGGACCGGATGTCTCACCAACCTTCACTTACCTCCCTTTAGCAGAAGGTTGTGGGACTTGGCCCAATGCTTTTATACTTTTTCATCATTCAACATTTGCAAAGAATAACTTTAGTAAGCATTTCCCTTATTTCACATACAAGAGTATTAAAGTTTCTAATAGCTCTCTCACAGGTACAATATAAACAGAGAGTTTAGGAACCAATAATTCTACATCTCTGTTGCTAAATGGTACAATAATACCTGATTACAGGAAATTTTTTATTTAACATTTTCTTCATTTGTCTGAACATGTCTCCAGTTTGGTGGTCTTTGGTGTTAGAATTCCTATTCTCATGTGTTCCTCTTACCATCTCACCCCCAGCCCAGCGAGAGATTAGATGAGATCATGATGTTCCCTGCTGGAGACACCTGTGCGCATTGATTCAGAGAACTCCTTCACATCCTATGTTTTAACTTTCCATCTCAGATCAAGCCTTGGAGTCTAATCTTATTTTAAGAAAGTGCCCATTATATTCCTGCAGTGAAGAATGTGGCATTCACTTCTTGTTTAAGAATAAATGTTGCTTCTCCTAATTGTGTGTGTGTGGAGCAGAACTGAAATTTTTGCTTGATTCTTTGTTTTTGTTTATAGATTAGAAATTAATTTCCTCCAGCTATCATAAAATGGCATAAATTCAATGGGATAAATATCTAGAAACCAAAAGAGAACCCCTGTTGTGGTTTTGACAGTTCTCCTGTGGTGTGCCCTTTTGAGGACTAACACGGTGTGTTTTACCCTCTGGGGGAAGACGTGAAGATCTTGCCCCAATCTGGTTCCCAGTGGCCAGCATCCAGGGTGTGCTCCTGAGTGACAGAGAATTCTGAGGAAAAATAAGACCACATGTTACATACTCCAGCTGTGTTTCTAATCCAGCAAATATCAAGAGGTATTTTCAGCTGTTGAGAGACAGGATGGGTTGAGTCTGCAATCATGGAGACCAGGGAGAACCCTGCATACAGAGGAGTCAGGATCAACTCCAGAAAATGAACCATGGAAGGAGGGAGTGTGTTGGGAGGAAATCAACCCTCAGATCTTTGTAAATCTCTATCAGTTATTTTCTCTGGCATCTATATTTTTACCATGCCTGTAAAAGATCATACCACATAGATATTTCCCAAATTAATTTTCTCCAAGAAAAATTTCCAAGCAAGATCTACTTTTGTTTGATATATATCACTGCCACTAAAATTCTTCCGAATTCCTACTTCAGACTTGAAATAGTGATGTCCTTATCATTATTTTCTACTGATTTATTTTTTAGTAATCTAGAAAGAATTATTTTAGTACACCTACATCATCATTCTGGACATTGAGAAATTCTATCAATTGAAGGGTACACTTTGAAAGTGTTCATGCTTGGTAAAAGAAATACTAACAGGTAATAATATTCAAAATTGTTCTACAGAATTCAACGAAACAGTAATGTACTACAATTATCCATTTTCCCTCTTGGACACCTCTTTGATTCATGACAAAATGGAGATTAGCAAGTTTTATTTCTATTTAATATCAAAAACTAGAACTGCTATTTATTCATCAACCAAATATTATTTACCTCCAAGGACATGATAGACTGTAAGTTATGTACTGATGGTGTGTACCCTTTGCTTATTTGTGATGTCTAAATTAGTTTGAATTCCTTTTGATGGTGACATTTTCCCGAGAAAGTGCTCTAGGTATAAGTCAAGGTATACGTCAATACAGAAAATGAACTTCTGCTAATCATGACCAATGGTAGACCTCATTTCAAAATAGGCAAACAAATAGAGACTCTTTTGATTGCATTATACTCAAATACTCTTTTGATTGCATTATACTAAAAAATGACTATTTTTTTCACTGAATTAAAATGTTATATCAATAGCCCAAGAAAAAATTCACATTTCAGTTCTAACTTTTAGACATGGAAGGGTACCTTAAAACATGAAACATGACAGATGTGAACTGGGGAATAGCTCTCCATGGGCCACACATTGGCTCAGTGCCTGATGACTGCACTTCACAAGTTTCCCTGCTTTAATCTTTTATGGGGATGAAGGGAATCCACAGTCTGCAATAAAAATGTAAATATCTGTGACTTTACTTGGATACTCAACACAGTGTCGGCCCCAATACTGTCTGTGTGAAGAGTCAGCATCTTTTTCTTGCACTTCTCTTGACCTCAGTGTCACCTTGCAGTGCCACATGACATTAGGAAGCCCTTGCAGGGTAGGAGCTGTTTTGACTTTTCAAGCTACTAATGAAAGCTGGAGGTGAATTCCAAGGGAGATGAGGGAACACATCTTTGTAGAAGAGAAGTGGCTTAGAGAAGGTAAAGTTAAGAGTGGAAGAGAGGTGGAGACTTGGGGTGCACATGCCTGCTCACAGGACGGGGGAAGGAAAACCAATTAAGAATGAGCCCTGAAGGCTGGGGCAGTAGAGATCCAGAGCATTAGTGGAGAAGGGGGGAGAGAACCCAGGAGCCATAACTAGATGTAGGCAGGCAGAGTCCGACAGGAAGCCCAGCTCTACCGGGGACAGCCTCTCTCTGCACCCTGTGGTTTTGACCAAAGGTAGCTTTCAATCCACACCCTCCAGCACATTTGGTATGATACAGCTGTGTGCCTCCTTTAATTTCTCTTTACTTCATTTTCAGGTATTAATTCCCAGAACTGTATTAGTATATTTGGTGAGTATTTATTATAAACCAAAAGTAAGGAAACTACATTCCTTTGAGTCAAAAAATATCATCTCCCTGATTATTGGTAAAAACCTTGCAATAGATAGTATATAAGGATTTTTACTTCTAAATTTTCATAAATCTATTTAAAAGAAGAGGGCAGAAGTCACTTGGCATATGAGTTTCTGTGGAGTCATTTAGGGGTGTACACTTACCAGCTAAAAGATAATTATATTTATCATAAAGGCTTTAATAAGTATTTCAGAAATTCAAAACAATTTCATTATTAAGGAGATCTTGTCCCTTACGTCTCTTCTCCTTCAATTTCAGCATGAAAGGGACAGTCAGGACTTGCGAGGGGATGACGACACTCTGAGGGCATCAGGGAAGGCGTTCTCTACAATATGAAGAAACTTTAGAATACGCCCGGTAATTTTAACTCTCAGGCTGAGGATGTTCTCTCTTGTGTAATTCTATGAAGCTCTAAACCCATTTTTTGTTCATACTATCTCATTGTGGTGTATTCATACATGTGCAAACCACAGTTGGGTCTGTGACACCCCCTCCAGGACCTCCCCTTGCCCTCCCTAGTTGCTCCCCTGACCCCTTCTTCTCACTCAAGGGTCTCTCGTCATTAGGTCCCCTTTCCCCTCTTTTTCTCCCCAGCTCCCACGTTTGAGAAAACCTTGCCACTTGTCTTCACTCCGTCCATCTCACAAGTGGGGGTCAAAGCATAAACTCACCAAATAGCGCCCTGGATCTCTGGGGAGTGACACTCACTCTCTTCCTCTGACCTGCTGCTCAGCCTTTCCTTCTAGAAAAGATTCTAAAGCCTCCCTCAGTCCTGAGGACCCACTTCTGGAGCCCCATCCATGTCAGCTCTTGGACCTTAAATCCTTTGCTGCCCCAGAGAGCTCAGTCCCTGGACTTTAGCCTCAGCAGGGCTCCCTGTCAGGTCTCCCAGGAAGCAATTTCCCTGTATGTCCCTAGACTCTAGTTATTCTCACCAGTATCTACTTGCCATGAGTTATGAAGGAAGACTACCTGTCTTTCCATCGGAAGTAAGCAGTTATTGATGAAAAGAAGTCTGGGATTAAAAACAGGAATATTAACTCCAGAGAGAACTGAAGTTGTAAGCTTGCCTGCTTGGTGGTGCATAGGTGTCCCCTGCTCCAGGGGGCCTCGTCAATGCCAGGCTGAAGAAAGGATGAACTGAAGCATGTGACCCACAGCAGTACAGGCAGGTCAACAGGCTTCCTGGGGACCTGAACTGCCAGTCTTTTCAAATGCATCCTTTATGTTTTTCAGGGAATTTGCTTCTCTAAACTTTGAAGCAACCCTCTCTTTCTGTCTTTCTCTCCACTCCAAAGGCTTTCATTTGTCTAAATCAGTGGTCTTTCTAAAATGCAAAAACTAGAACTATTCTTTAACTAAGGTTATTCAGAGCCTTTTCAAAAATTCCAAGCCCAAAAATGAAATCCTCATAATAAAACTGTGCGACCTGGCCTTTGACCCCCCGACTTCCTATGGACATTCCTGGCATGTGGTTGCATCCTGGCCTTTGACCCCTCAGCTTCCTGTGGACACTCCTTGCATGTGGTGGCCTCCCAGGCCTGCTTTCTCCCACACCTCTGTTTTGTGCCATTCAGTTGACTCTGCTGCCTTCAAGGCTCTGCCACTGGAGCTGGCTTGAGGACCAGGCTGTACAGCTTCTGTGTCCTCGTGGCCCATCTGGAGGAGTCTGTGGTAACTCAGATCTGATTCCATATTACTGCCTTTTCTTCCCTGTTTCACCAAGCTCATTCAGATCAGCAATTCTTATTAATTTTGGGACCTTTGGCACCTAAAATATTTAGGTTCCTCAAGAAGTTAAGTGACCTATGAAAATATCACTAAAATTTAACAATAAAAATCTGGTTTTGAAAAGAGTGTAAATAGGGGCTGGTGCTGTAGCTCAGTGGTTATGGCATTTGCCTCACATGCATGAGGACATGGGTTCAGATCCCAGCACCATGCACACAACAAAATGTCGGAGCAAAGAAAGCCACCTGAGAAGCAAAATAAAATTCATTCTGCGTTTCTCTCTTTGACTCTCACTGTCTCCCTCTCTTAAGAAAAAAAATGAAGAGCATAAAGAGAAGCTTAAAATAGATGGTAACACGACTATGCTAAAATCGATGGAATAGTTCTTAGAATCAAGTTCTTTTTAAACATAAATTCATTCCACCTTTGGGAAAAAATTTTCCTTTTTCTGAAAGACTAAATAAGATTTAATTTAGACATTGAGAATATATTTTGAAATGAGCTTTATGCTATTTTATTAAGATATAGAGTCTTATTCAATAACCCAAACAGGTAATAATTCACAAATAATTACATTTTGTTACAACCAAAAAAGTTGTAAGTGACTTACTAAATGCATATAGTTTGTTGAAGATAGGTCCAAAATTTAATCATGGAAGTATTCAAAGTATTCTACTGTTAAAATACATGTGCATCTAATATTAACTTCTGAAATTTTATTATGTTACTTCTGCTCACCCATGCCCTGTTTGGGTTAATGCTCATTAAGCAATATTTATAATGCATTACTCATATTATATTACTGTAGCATGGCTTAGTGTAATAATATCCTATGATGGTAACAACTTGTACTGAATCTGTAGTACTAATCTGCTGTGGACATTAGTGTGTAATGAAGAAAAACATTTGACTGCCAAGGTTCATGGACTATGAGGTAATATATTACACATCTGTAAAAAACTAAGCAAAAAGAGAGACAGAGAGCTTAAATAAATAAATAATACTTAAACGTAACAACCTAAGGAGAAACAATATCCTAGATTTATGTAAAAGAATCACAGGAGCACAGCAGAGTTAATAGTAGTGAAAGAGAACATTTGACAAGTATTTCTGACATCAGTTTCTCCTTTGGATGTCTAAGGTCACTACACTATCAAAGCAACCCACTGTCCTGTTTGCTAATACAATACTCAGACAGATTTTACTATACTCTCAAGTCACAGAAGAATCAAGGGAAAGAACTAACGTTTTTATAGCAAGTGCAATTAAAAAACTGAGGTACTGACACAAAAATGTAAAAAAAAAGACCAGTGATATACAGAGGAGACCAGAAGAAGTTCCACACATAGTTACTGATAGGAACAACTTTTTAAGCAATATCTCCAATTCATACTCCCTTCATTCTGAACCTCAAGATGCATTATGGAACCTTCAGGTTGCTGAATCCCTGAATTCTCTGCAGTATCTTTCCAACCACCCGGATGAGCCAAAATATAGTCTGTTAAGATGGTCAGTTTCTCCAGTGCCATATCAGATAGATTTTAGCATATGAATGTGAACAATAATCAGCTTAAGTGAGGGCTGAATGCAGTTCAAGCTGTTGTCAGAATACTGTCTGAGCTTCAGCCAGTCATCACCATTCCTAATCCTCGTGTATGGCTATTAACTCGGTTTCTATTTTCTCCATGGCAATTTGTGACTATTGCTGTGAGTGGTTTGCTTTTGCTAGTGAGGGCCAGCAATATACCTTCACAGTGGAGCCTGGGGCTACATCACTTTACCCTCTCTGTCATAGTTTATCTCCTGAAATCCTGATGGTATTTATATTCTATAAGTCCTTACACTGGTCCACGCCAATGGTGATTTTATGCTGATTAGTCTTGCAGCAGAAAGTAGCAAGGACTTCATATGCCTGCATAATACTGAGGCAAATAAAAGAGTGGAAAATAACCCACAAAATTTGAAAGACTCATCATACCAGTGCAGTTCACAGTGCCCTAAAAAATGGAGAGGTCCTCTCCATAGGATTCCCCAGGACCCAGAAGAGACTGCTTGGGTTTTGAAGCCACCCAGGGCCACAATCTGCAGACTCATTTGACCCATCTACAGTCATCTGTACTACTGTGTGAGCAAGGAAAGGCTTTGCATCAAGATCAGGCTGCAGGGAACTGCTCTTCCACAGCATTGGCTGATGACCATGGGGGACTGGTAACAAGGGAGTTAGATGCCACATGGATGGGCCTTTTCTGGTGGCAGAGACTGTGAAGCTGTTGGTATCCCACATGGAGAAGGGCATCTTTAACAGTGGAGACTCTTAGAACTCAGCTGAGCAGTGATGTGCACAGTGATGACAGTCAGATTCTTCCCCAGATGCTATAGTCCATGGTCACTTTTCCCCTGGAGAAGTGGCCATTGTGGCATGATAAAGGTCAAGTTAAAGTTTGAAATCCTGTACTTCTCTTGTGAAACTGACCTGGCTACTTCTCTTGCTGAGAGTTTCATCTGCAAGAAGCAGACACCAGCAATGGATCCCTTATGTGCTGTTGTTGGATGAAGCCCAGATAGTCATCATTGGACCCATTCCATCATGGGAAGGACAAATGTTTGTCCTCACTGGGATGGACACACATTCTGGGTATGGCTCATCATACTTGGGCCATCTCTCAGGAGCAAGGAAGCACTGAACCCCTAACCCTGCTGTCATGCGCACTGTGTGGTTGACTCAAATCCAGGAATAACTTCACAACAGAAAATGCAATGAGGGGGTTAAGCCCATGAAATCTGCTTGTCCTACCACGACCCCCATCATCCACTATAATTGTATAGTACAGCATCTTATTTAAAATTCGTTGACAGCACCAGTTGAGAAACAGCCACCTGTAAAGATGGAATTTCCATCCTATATCATAGGTTCTATGCTTGTAGACTTTGGACTGTCCTGGAAGCAAAAAGCCTGCTTCTGGGAGTCAAGCAGGAGAGGTGGCCTGGGTGTCCTCAGCAGGCACCCTAACTGACTTGCTGAGTGCCTGCTTTCAACCCAGAGGCTTAGGCTCCTTTGGTTGCACTGAATGCTAGGGTGTACCTGATATCAGTGATGTGGTGTTTCTTATGTTCAATCAGCATAATAAATGGGGCTAATTTGCAAGTGAAGTGACCCGTACTGATTAGCAGGGGAAGAATATAGAGCTAGATTTAAAAACCACAAAATCTAGAATATATTAAAGTGAGAAGACCCAGAACTTTAAGGGTCAGTTGGCCTGGTAAAGAGTGGTGTGCAACTTGGGTTCTGGCCTCAGGAGAGGAAAGTATGCATGGGAAGGGGACAGAGTACTGTAGGTATTAACTGGGAAGTCCTGGTCAGTTACAAAGTGTCATGGCTCAGGGTGCATGCCTTCTCTGTGCCTGTTGCATGCAGGGATTTGTTGGTTTAAACCAATCAATGTCTTTCTTCTCTGTTTTCCACTAAAAATTTGGGGAGTTATTGGAGGAACTTTATGCTCAATCTTTAGATAACAGTGTATTCACCAAGATCACAATTTAATGTAATGAGCAACTAATACAGCCCACAATGCATAGGATGGTTATATTATGAATATTTCAGGGAAGAGTGAAACTTCTTTACTAGAAGGAAATATAGATGTATTTTATAGAATGGAGATATACAATTATTTTGCTGTTACCAAGGAGATCAAGTTTGTGTAGAATGATGCCATGGAGACTGCAGCCAAATTAGTAGACTTTGTCAATTATCCCTTTATGGCATTCAACATAAGTAAGGTCTGTTATAGGTGATGGAGTTAACCTGAGCACCTGTCCTGTAAGGTGAAGGTGGCATTAAGCTTTCTCAGAACCTGGTTCTAGAGGAAAAATGCCTTTCTCTAGTCCCTGGAGAAGGCCTGGAGGAAGACACCCCAGTGCACATTACCCCAGGCAGGACCCTGGAGCTCCTTCTCGTCCCCTGGTTGCCAACTTTACAGTTCTGTTGAGGGGGAGTGGAGTCTTTGTAGAATTCAGGGAAGATCACAGGCTGGGCATTGCTTCCTTTGCAATCTCATCAATGTTGCACTATTTGGTGGTGGAGCTCTGAGGGCCTTCTGCCTCCACAAAGCCTGGATTTCACCATTGTGCCTTGGACACGGGTTGCTTAAAGCATGGTCTATATGTGGCAGAGTATAGCTGTGCCTGCCAAAACCATACTCTACTGCCTGGATCCACTCCTCCTTCTGTGCTGTGACTGCCCCCCGACCTTTGGGTACCCCAGGACCAGAGGATTCTAATGTTGTACAGTTCCTTGTATATTATAATCACTATTTATTACAGTTAATCATTCACATTACTCTTTTCATTAAGTATCTCCTCATTAAAATTGTTGTGTACTTTTTGTCTACTGATTAGAACCAGACTAGAAATTTTTCTAGATTGATTCCTAGGAAACTACAACTTGGCTAGATTTTAAGATTATAGAAATAAAATGGCCTTGAATGACAAAACTGTGCATATGTGTGTGTGGTAGGGGGTTGAAGGTAAGAATGCAGCACAACACAAAAATTAAAAAATTGTATAAGGTTCAAACAAAGATACATATATGGATCAGGCTATTGTAGAATTACTATCACACCTAATTTTCTCCAAGTGAGGACCAATGCTTCCCTACAATACCATTGCTTTAGTTATATTTGTGAATGAAGTTGATGTAAATAGAAAGGGTCTCATTAAATGACCAACATCATGTATGTATCAAATTGTTACTGAAAGAGGAACTAAGCATCATCATGATCAGGACCTAAGCTTTAACTATTGTAAACAAACTTGAACGTCCACTTACATATTGCATTTGGGATTGGAAGGGTCACTAGAAGTGTGGGTTTGGTGGGAGGGTTTTAACTAATTTGGAAAATTAATAACTACGTATTTACACAGTAGGAAGTTTAAGTATCTATAGGTTTACACTTTAATATGTTTCAAAAATATGAGAACAAGAAGACAAAAATGACAGCTGCTATTTAGATTATATATTTAAAATCATTTTGAATTAAATTATCTACATTTCAACAAAATCATAGAACCATGAATAGAAATAAATGAATTTTAATTAGTGCAAAGTGCATTATGCCCAGGAGTCTATGTTATAAAACTTTATTTCCTAGTTTGATGAAGTGATTTTGGGTCACTGAACCCTTGTAGTCCTGTCCTGTTTAATTGGTGGAGAAATGACAGAGGTGGTTGAATATTTTTGCTGTCTTTGTTCCCTCAATCCCATACATAAACAGCTGTGGGGCAAGTGCTGGGGTCATTCATCTGCAGTGCTGTGGACTGATATTATAAATATTTGATAATTTTTTACCCATTTATTGTGCATTCATTTTTTTCAGGGTAAACTACATCTGTTATAGACTTTTGATAGAGTTCATCAGATATTTTATTAAATTATTACTTTGGAGGACTGGAGCAGTGGCTCAACAGTTAAAGTGCTTGCCTGGCATGCGAGAGTACCTGAGTTTGAATTCCAGCACCATGTACACAACTGGATGTTGGGGAAATAAGAACAAGATGAAAAAATAAACAAAATTGATTCCCTCTCTCTCTCTCTCTGTCTCCCCTCCCTGCCCTCTCTCCGCCCCCCCGCCCTCTTTAAAAAAATATTATTACATTGGGCCATTGTGGATATATACATAGGGTCACGTAATCTGGATATGAACTTTTTAAAATAACTTAAAAGACTCAATATATTATAAAAATTGATGTAGTTTCATAAACTCTGCTCCTATACATTGAATAGTAGTAGTAGTGTTAAAGTAATTCACCATTAAAAAATTGATCACTTTTTATTTTAGTCAGCATTTGGGTTGCTGTGACCAAACAATCTGAAAAGAACAACCACAGGAATAAAAACGTATCTGTAGCTCATGGATGCGGAGGTCACACTCCATAGAGGGCCAGCTTCATTGCTTTGGGCCTGAAGTAAACCAGCACATCCTGGGAGAAGGGCACAGAAGAGGAAAACTGCTCAGCTCATGATGGGATCAGGAAGCAGAGAGAGTGCGTGGCTGTGTGACCACAGGACATGCCCTTACTTACCCATCTCCTCCACCTGTCTATAGTTGCCACCCAGTCATTCAAACTGGGAAGGACTGAGTAGGTTAAAGTTTGCACACTACAACCACTTTCCCTCTGAACATTGCCACATTGACAGCAACTTTGGGTTGATATCTTAAATCCAATCTATAATATTTCCTCCTTGCTGCATCAATAGCAACTTTGGGGGAACATCTATTATCCAATCTACAATATTTCTCTTTTGGCCTCTAAAACTCATGTCAATTTCACAACGTAAAATGCATTCAGTTCATAACCAAGAGTCCCATTGTATTAGCAGTTATGAAATTTCCAAGGCAAAAGTTTCCTCTGAGACTCAAGGCAACCTCTTGGCTGTGAGACCTGTAAAAATCAAAAGCAAGTTACACATATCCAGTAAAGAGGCACAGAATAATCTTTCATATTCTAAAAAGGAGGATTGAGGGCAAAAAAAAAAAAAAAGTGTTGGAGGCAAAGAAAAACCAAAACCCAGGCAGGCAAATTTATCCCAAAGTTCTGCCTACAAAATCTAGGACACATGGCTTTAAAAAGCCCTGCCCTACTATCATTGCAGATTGCAATGCATATGAGCTCTCTGTTAGCTGAGCTCTCTTCATAGTCATCAACGTTTTTTTCAAAGGTAGCCCATGTGCCATGCCGTGTTACTGGCATCTCTTAAATTCCTTGGGTCTCCACATCAGCTTTGTCTTCACCTTCACAGAATCAAGCATCACCTTCTTAGGGGCAGTTGCAGGATTTCTACCCCTGATACACATTGTCTGGACCTCCAGGCCTCTGAAATCTTAGTGGAAACCTCCATGACCCCAAAACTTTAGTGTACTGTATTGCTTCAGAACCAGTGCAACGTGGATGACACAAATGTCTGCTGTGTGCTTGTTCAATACCTGGGCCTCTGGGGGGTGGCTCATGAGTGAGCAGCATATGTATGAACACGGCTGCTCTGTAGGTGAAGATGGTGTAGAAGGTGGACATCATCTTGTCCTAGGTGGGGGGTGGCTCATGAGTGAGCAGCATGTGTATGAACATGGCTGCTCTGTAGGTGAAGATGATGTAGAAGGTGGACATCATCTTGTTCTGGGTGGGGGATGGCTCATGAGTGGGCAGCATGTGTATGAACATGGCTGCTCTGTAGGTGAAGATGGTGTAGAAGGTGGACATCATCTTGTCCTGGGTGCGGGTGGCTCATGAGTGGGCAGCATGTGTATAAACATGGCTGCTCTGTAGGTGAAAATAAAGCAGAAGAAAAGGCCTGGGAATGTGCTTAGGGGTAAAGTGCCCCTGGGTTCAATCTGTAGTACCAAAAACACTAAAAAATAACCCAATAAAATAACAGAAATGAAACCCAGGCTTCTTTTATGCCCCATAGTTTAGCATAATTGGTCAAGTTATGTTTTCCCCCAGAATGATAAGCTGAAGTCCTGCTCTCTGCAGAACCTCAACCTGCATACTTATTTGTAAGTGGAGTCAGCAAAGTAGCTAGGTAAGGTCCAGCTGGAGTAGGGTGGGATCTTAGTCCTTAGCACAGGCGACCAGGCACTAACCCCCTCCACACCCTTGGAAGCAGCCCCTTGAGGACTTCTTCACCCCAAAACCCCTGCCAGAGCTATGACCTGAGCCAGTCTGCAGCAGTCTGTCACAGTGTCACCAGGATGCTGCCACCCCTCCGGTCTCCTGAGAACACAAGTCTAAAGAATCAAGTGACAGCAAGAAGGTTTGAGGTCACTCCTTCAAACGTTCACCAAGTTGTGTACATTCATTGGGCAATGGGGACAGAATAGCAATCACAAACAGCAAGGGAACCTCTTGACCCATGCTTGGCAGTTAGAGAAGACAGTAGTGAACAAACCGTCTTCTGTCATAAGAAGACAAATGCTACAGGGAAAGTAGATGAAAACAGGAGGACAGTTCCATGGCCAGCTTAGTCATAGCGTGAGTGGTCAGGAGGGGCACTGCTCATCCCTGCATCTGGCTGAAGGCTTGCAGGGAGTGGAAGTGACCAAGGATTGGTACCACAGAGCAAGCAGCCACACAAGAGTCCTCAACAGGGAGTAAGGGATGGAACACACAGGCACAGATAGAGAAATGGGCAGCTTAGGGTGTCTCAGACTGTCACAAGCCTTCGGGGTGTTGGAGTTCTAGTGAGTGAGTCAGCACACAGGAGGGGAGAGCTTACAACTGAGGAAGGATTATTTCAGTTAACAAAAATGATGTATAAGCAGAAAGGAAAGACTGACGAGTGGCACAATTAGGAATGTATTTTCACTCTTCATTTTGTATCTTATCCTTGTGAAAGGACTGAAAACAGTCAACCACAAAAAGCTGAGAACCCTGGGAGGAGCAGGGGAGGTAGAAGGAATCCAGAGAAAAGGGGACCCTGGCCAGCCTGGGAAGGTCAAATGGAATATGTTAATGGGTGAGATGGTAAAACACCGTTTTGAGATGTAATTATTTAAACAGATGGCAAATTTTTGTGAGTAGAAAAATAAACTCCAAAGGATTTTTAAATTTGATTTCAGAAATGATCTTGAGCTGAGAATTCTTATCTATTAATCATGCTTCTGCAGGTTTGGGAAGGAGGAGGATGTCCCTCCTGCGCCCCTCATGGCCTGAGAAGGTCAACCTTCAGAAGAGAAGCAAGTGGCTTTGGTCAGCGAGTAGGAAGAGAGGAAGGGCCTGGCTTGCTCTTTCCCCCATTGCTGGCAGGGAGATTCAGATGTATGCACATGTAAATTAGAAGCAGCAAGTTGAGTTCGTCTGGTTCCTGAGAACTTGGTTTCAGATCCAGGCCACTTCCTGACTCAGACATGGGTATTTGTGAGAGCCTTGGGGTGGAGGAGAGGAACCCAGCACAGGGCTCCTTGCGCTGTCCATGTGAGGAGCAGGCCTCGGGGTCAGCTAGGAGGACAGACACTTCATTGTGTGAGTAATGCCCAAACACACACTGTTAAATTCAGTCCTGTGTGATAACTCCTCTTGATTAAAGAATCACCAGTTTTGTATGATATGTCATGAGCATTCCAGGACTTTTATCAGTTATTGTAATAGACTAATTTATGCAAAGATTTTTTCTGTTAGCCCAGGTTTTCATCATGAGTTCCCTTAAATATGTGTGCAGTGCTGCTAGAAAGGAGTTATCTGACCATGGCCCATATATATGATTCTCAGAAGTTAACAAAGTATTCTACACATTTGGAATCATTCTGTTCCTGCCAATAAATTGACTTAAGATGTTGAATAATTTCAGAGTCATCTATAAATTTCTATCACACAGCTTTTAAACTCAACTGAGTGGTGCAATATTAAAACAATATTGACCAGCAAATGTCAAATCTGTATGTCTTCCAAAACTTTCCCATTTGCATCTTTAGTTCAAGACAAACTTTTTTAAAAACCACACTTATTATGTCTCACTGTCTCAACTCTCTTCCCTGCTTCAACATTCCCTTCACACCCCTGTGCTGAAATTCTCTGCAGAATTTGTCCAGTCACAGAGAATGTGGCAAGATTCTGCCATATAAAAATGCAGCATTTAGTGGAGATAGAGTTGAAAATATTGAAATCTGTTGTTTTCTCAATGCTCCTGTCCACCAGAGAATATTATCACACTCATCAATGTAATAATGCAAAGAGGAGATGAAAGAATGCTCATTCTTAGCACAGAAAACAAATAAGAATGAAATCAGTCATTACCATGTTCGGCAGAAATTGTGACAATATTTTCCACTTAGTTATTTATCCTACCCTTTAGTACAGGTCTGAATAGTATCTGTTTTTTTTATTTTCATTTTTATGTTTTTTTAGTATTGAGGATTGAACCCAGGGGTAATTTACCACTGAGCCACATCCCCAGGCGTTCTTATTTATTTATTTTGAGACTGAGTCTCACTAAGTTACTTATGGCCTAAGTTGCTAAGACTGGTCTCAAACTCCTGCCTTAGCCTCCTAAGTCACTGGGATTGCAGGTATGTGCCACCATGCCCAGCTCAATAGTATCTATTGTGATAAGATTGTTGGTTCCTGGAAAGACAAAATACTTATCTTGCATGTTTTTATATTTCTGTCATCCCCAAATAGCAGTTAAATGGAAAGACAAAATCCTAACACATCCATTTATGCAAGGGTTAGCACTCTGAGAGGATGTGGATAGCTGTTGTCCCCAAAAAGCCATCTTGGGGAACTCGGGTACATGAAAGTTCTTTTACAGGGAAGGAAGGCAGGTGCGGAGGGACCATGGGTGTAGGCCCCATGCAACTGATCTTCAGTGCCCGTTTCTCTTTGTCCAGACAGTGGTTGACCTTAGACTCCTGGTGCTAGTTCCTGTAATTATTTGGAGAAACATATTTCTTTCTGCAAGTCAGTTATCATTGCACATATTCTGATATAACCAGGAGGTCACATTCTGAGCTCTGTAAACCTAGGGAAGTTTTTTTTAGCAGTTCACATCTTACTCAGCTATTGTGGCTTTTATTTATATATTTATTTTTGGAATATAGAAAGGCAGGCAAGGTGAAAGAGAAATCTCAGCTCGGGACAACTCACAGCAGAAAGGCCTCCTCTGTCGTATACTCTCCCATTTCTCTTCTGATACAGACAGATTAGACATTCAGCTATAATAGCAATCAGCTTTCAGTTTACCTGCTGAAGAAAAATGGGGAACTCCAAGAGAAAATCTGTTCAGATACTTGCTAAAAGAGTTAACCAAACTCAAATTATAATTGTTAAACATGAATATAGCAGTTTTTCTGGATTTATAGAATAATACAAAATGAAAAAGTATGTACTCAACTGCAAAAAATAACATGATTTAGCTTCACTGAAAATGCACTTGCGAATTTCTGCTTATTATAAAAAATGCATGAAAAATGAAGTTCTAAAACACAAATGCTGAAATCATCACAGAATATAGTGGTGAGGATGTCCCTCAGTTAACCACAGATGGATGGAGAGAGAGAACAAAGGTGGCATATAATGAAAATATATCCTCAAGTATATTAAGGAATATACTAGATGTGCTATGGCATAAAATCTTATGCTAGTACTTTTTTCTTATTTTATGCACTCGTTTATTTTATTTGTAATAGAAATTGTGTATGCACATCAGATAAAACATACTGTTTAAATATGCATGCACTACAGATTGTGGAAATGATGATGCTCTTTTGAAGAACTGGTAGGCACTTTAAACTCTTGTGAAAAACAAATCTGTTAGTCCCTGACTGGGTCACAAAGGAGAGGGCTGGTGCTGTCATTCTTGTCAAGTGCATCCTAAAGGCCACCCCTCTATTTATTCTTCCAAAACAGCACAAGCAGCCTTGGCAAACCTGTATGCCAGTGAGAGGGCCTTTTCCCTTTCTGATCTCAGGCATGTGAGTTCCAGGGGACAACGGTGATGTCTCCATGCTGGGTCCCATCACCTTCCCAGAGTCTCACAGCTCTGTATGGCAATTCTATAAAACTTAAGAGCCAATCTGAAGGTGACTACTACATGAGGTTACTACAATGACTGTGGTCATTAGCATCATCCTACACATGTGCCCCTCTGACTTGGGGATGTTTAGAATTGGTTCTTAAAATACTTGGAAGGATGATGAGGGATTGTTGCCTATGTACACAGATGGGAACATGGTGACCTTAATTAGGTGGTAGAATTCCTAGTGGAGTCTTCTGTGTGTGGTACTGGGTGGCACCCATGGCCTTGTGGTGCTGCCCAAGGCTCTGCCCCAGCCACACCCACAGCCTCCTGCTGATGTCTCCAAAGGAGGAAACACTCAGGCTTTGCTGGTGTGTGAAATCTTGGTCTACATTTGGACACTCTGTGTGGTGGAAACCAGAATAAAAGGAACAGGTTCTCCTTGTGCAGTGTGGATGTCAGGAGCATTTGCTGATGTCCTCCTAACTAACCTGATGGTGTGACCCATCCCTCATGTCCCTCTGAGCCTCCTCCTGACTATCCTGATGGATGTGACCCATCCCTCACATCTCTCTGAGGCTCTTCCTGACTGTCCTGACGGTGTGACCCATTTCTCATGTTCTGAGCCTCCTCCTGACTGCCCTGATGGTGTGACCCATCCCTCACATTCCTCTGAGCCTCCTCCTGACTGCCCTGATGGTGTGACTCATCCCTCACATTCCTCTGAGCCTCCTCCTGACTGCCCTGATGGTGTGACCCATCCCTCACATTCCTCTGAGCCTCCTCCTGGTTGTCCTGATGGTATGACTTATCCATCACGTCCCTCTGAAGCTCCTTTTGGCTGTACTGATGGTGTGACCCATCCCTCACGTCCCTCTGAGGTTCTTCTGACTGTACTGATGATGTGACCTGTCCCTCATGTCTCTCTGAGCCTCCTCCTGACTGTCCTGACGGTGTGACCCGTCCCGTCCCTCACTGCCCTCTGAGGCTTATACTCACCCCTCTGCTTAGGTTCCTGGTTCCATTTGGGAATACAGAAGGAGTCCCACTGGGAACAAAGCTGTCTGCAGTGCTGACGTGGCTCTCTGGGCTACCACTTCAGTGAAAGTTCATCCAGACTAATAAATTCTCATAACTGAATGGCTCATCCAGTTAAGCAAGCAGGAGTTCAGCTGGCGGCCAGAGCTGGAGCAGCCAAGGAGGGTGACAGCTGCCACCCACCCACGACTCAGGTGGGTAGGGTACCAACACTGAGCAGTGGGTCTTCTCTGGGGTAGCTGCTGCCAAAAGTAAGTAAAACCAGTGACCACTGACCAGCTCTACACCATCCGTGAGCTGTGTCATCGGGGGACACATCTAACTACGCCTGAGAGGGAAAGCCACAATTTAAAAATTTAAAAATGAAGGAATGTGCACATCATAGAAGACACACAAGATAAGGTGGCTGTCCCGAGGAATTTGTAAAATGTGCTCCACGTGCACCCCCCAACTTCCACAGTGTGTGGGAGCCAGGTTGAAATTCCTCCCTTGACACTCAGTCCCTGGGAACTGGCCACGCACTGAGAAATATTGGAAGCCGATCACAATTTCCTCAGAGACTGAAAAAATACGTGAAGATGTAAAAGGTGATTCTGTGAGCAGCTTGATCAAGTCTTAATCAATAGATGTTGCTGCTTTAAATCTACAAAATACAAAAAGTTCTTTTCATTGTTTTTATACAAAAGCCTATATTATGCATTTATTTTCTATTAAGGAAAATGCTGTCCTGTTAGTGGTCATGGGGCAATATTCATTTAAAGAGAAAAATTCAAATTGAAAAATTTGAAGAATTGTTGCTTTTTTTTTAAGACAGGGAGAGAAGTAAGGAAAAAGAGAATCAATTTTATTTTTTATTTTTCCATCTGGCCTTTGTTGCTCCAACACTTAGTTTTCTATGTGGTGCTGGGGTTTGAATTCAGGTTCTTGTGCATGCCAGGCAAGCACTCCAACCACTGAGCCACCTCTGCAGTCCCCATTACTTCATTTTTTTAAAAAAGAAGCTAAATTACTACCTAGAGAGACACATTTGTTTACCTAGAATATTAAAGTTGCAATGTATAAATGTAGGGGTCAATTTTTAAATACAAAGCTTGATCATTTTGTTAATGTGAGGTAAGTATTATAGTTTTGAAGGATAAGTCTACCAAACCACGTGACCAATAAGTAGAAGAATTTTCTTTAAACACCTACCATTTTAATTGTTTGATGTCTTGGTGAATGTTTACAGACAATGAACTTCTAAAATACAGTTCAATGCCGTGTTTTGTGTTTCAGAGGACAATTTGTGAAGCAGGTAAGTGGCTTAGGTAAAAAGGGTCAGACTTCTTTTTAAACCCAAATCTTCTGCTTTGGGGATGTTACTTTGCCACATAGAATTTCAAGGTTTAATCAGAGTTTATTTCAAAAATTTAAAATAGAGAAGAAAATAAGTGTTGTTTCAAATGTTTGTTTACTTCAAATTAAGGTAATCTGCAGCTTTTTATTAACATTTTACAAAGATTGGGATGATAACTGGAGGAAAGTGCAGGCTCATTTTAAGATGCCCTCAGACTTCTAAACACAAACGATACGGAGGCAGCTTTTGTCTTCATAGGTTCCGCCGTCCATTTTGACAGAGTCAGCCATGCAATTTGCTTAAACAAATTATGAAGATGCAGGTTATTTACTGGTGTTGAGTGACTATTTAATTAGAAAACTCTGGTGTGTCTGCAAATAGAAACTCTTTTAATATCTACATTTTGTTTAATTATCAAGATATTTTGTTCTTTAAGAAAAATCTGGTATAAAGAATTACTTGTTCAAATCTGGTATATAAGAGTTACTTATATGAATATGGAACAAAATTATCATTCATTCAAAGGAGATAAATAAATGCTTATGTGTGCAAATTGCAGTGAAGC